>NDGN011472462.1:0-11635 GCA_002564285.1 Tympanoctomys barrerae | reverse complement strand
TCTCTCTCTCTCTCTCTCTCTCTCTCTCTCTCTCTCTCTCTCTCTCGGCTCAGCCTGCCCGGGGGGCGGGGCTGGCACGGCCAGTGGTGCTGGGGATGGAACTGCAGTCCCTGCGCTTTGCCTAAGCTTGCCTAAGCAGGCACTTTAGACTGCTGAGCTATCTCGCCAGCTCCCTGAACATATGGTTCTAATATTAGAAGGAAAGGCCTTTTAAACAAAAATACAGTTTAAATAAAATTTGATAGAGTAGAAAACTGTGGAATGAATTCTAAGCATAAAAAATGCAACTAAGGGACGCCCATGGAAATGGAGCAGCTCAGGCCTCCGGGGCCGCGTGTGGAATGCACAAGTATGCACTGTGTGCACGCGTGTGTGTGTACGTGTGCAGGCCTGCGCACTAACAGAATTACATGCCCAGCTCATTCAGTGAAACACTGAACATGCTGCGTCCTCCTAGAATTGCTTTAATACAAGGAGAGTTGTTCTACATGCTAGAACATTTGATCCTAGAAGACGGGCACTGTGCACACACCTCAGACCCAACCCAACCCAACCCGACTACTTTGGAGATGACAGACAAACCTGGGGAGTTGAAAAGACACACTTAGGTGTCAATCTGTGACAGAGCTGACAGGTCAGTGCTGGCAACTGGGCAGCACGTGGGTTCTTTGTAGCCTGCCTAAGCAGTGTCCTGCCTAGCAGAGCCACCAGGGACCACGTCTGGAGCTTGGTGCTGTGCTTGTATTGTGTGTGCAGACAGAGCCTCACTTTTGAGCAGTCACACTTTCTCTTTTTGGTACCAGGACTTGAGCGCAGGACCTTGCACTTGCCAGGCAGGCACTGTGCTGCTGAGCTATGTCCTGGCCTTCCCCTCACCACCCTCCCACTTTCTTTCATTGGTGGATCTTGACTGGCAGTCTTGTCTTCTTACACCCTTAAGATGTGCGGAGCAGTAAGAAGTGTCCCAACTCATCAATGGTGGGTCAGTGAATTGACTGGGAGCCCAAACAACATTCATCGGCTCAGGACTGGAGACAGAGACTGCCAAATGTCCTCAATAGACAATGTCAGATGTGTAAAAGAGCTCAAGGTTGTGACAGACTCTATTTCCCAGCCTCCTCTGTTGCCCGTGGCTAAGATCCGGTCAAAGGATGCACGCATCTTCTGGGGTGGGTCCCTTGTGGGTGACTGTGCTCACAGCGGCCTCCTCATGCTGCACCCTCCAGAGGAGGATGATACAGGAGTGACAACAGATTGACATAGCCTGATTCCTTCATCCTGAGCTACTACCTCAGAAGTGGAAAACTGCTTCTGCTTCTGCCCAAATTGTGTGTGACACGGACTTCACCCTCTATGTTAGTCACTGTCATTTTGAGTTTCTGTTAACACAGCCTATTTCTATTCTAGCTAATAAAGAAGACCCATGGAGAATTATATTTCTCAAAGGTCAGCACCAAGACAGTGACACAGAGCTTCCACTGATAACTGTAACGACAACAACCCTGTTTCACTTCTGCCTCCACAGGGTCAGAGAAGCCACCAAATGACAAGAAATTATGCCCATGGATCAAAGCCCAGCAAAGCTCAGTCCAGTAGCCTCTATAATCAGAAACACCATTTACTTCACACCCACGAATCAGAGCTCTATTACATCTTATTATACAGGCTGAACAAGGAGGTGGCAGTAAGGAAACCCAGGTTAAAAGAGGTCAGCTTCAATTCCTCCAGCTTCCTCTTACCTTTCTGTGCACTTCCAAGCTGCTATGTTGGAGAAACCTCTGTTGCTGTTCCTGTCCACTCCCTCAGACCTGCTCAGGCGACCGTCCCTGAGCATCAGGGCTATAGAGCCACGTTGGCCCACCCACAGCTGGGTAGACTGGTATCAAAGTACAGGCTCTGTCTCTACAATACAGCCATCAGCTCTGCCTGACACATTATTTAATTTTGCTTTCAATAATGGCTGAGCGGCTTGTATCAAACTATCCTAACTTATGAAAAGTACTTTAACAATCTGCAAGCGCTGAAGAGTGACCCGAAGCAGGCGGGCAGGCAGCGGAGGAGCTGCTACCTCTAAAGGAGAGAACCACATAGATCCTACATATAGATCCTACACACCCTGAAGGGTCTATCCAGCCCTACCTATGGCTGTGGAAGGAAGGACACTGTCTCCAGAATGTTATACCTGAGGGAAAACCTGAAAGAGATCCATTTTCACAAAGTCTCAGGGTGATACAGTACTCATTCCTAAAAAGGCTGTTTGTAATTAATTGCCTATTAAAATAAAACAACATTCTTCAGGGGAAGGTAACAGAATCTGAGTCTCTACAGCTTACTATTCAGAATGTCCATGACACAATAAAGGCTGAAACGTATGAAGGAGAAAACTGAGCCATAAAANCAGGAGAAACGGACCCTAGATGACCTGAATGTGGGATTAGCACGGAAGGACTGTGAAGTAACTTTTATAAATATGTTTAAGGATAAAATAAAAAGTGGATAGGAAGAGTGCCATTCAGGAGACATGTGGCGACTCTATGATGAACACAGATAGGCAGGGACAGCCTGGAATTGGAGGTCACTTAGTTTGTATCCTGCATGCTTCCTTCCACCTGGCCCCTCCTACCCTTACCATCACTGCCCTTCCTCAGCCTTATACCTCTTTTCCAGAATGGCTTCAACAGCTTCCTGGTTGGCCTCTCGCTTCCCTCAGGCTCCTCTTTGTGACTATTCTTTCCTACAGCAGCCAGGGTTATTTTTCTGAAATAGAAATCTGACTCATCCTTGCTGCCCTTTCCCTCAGAAATAGTACAAATACTTCAGGCTGGCTTATGAAGATATGCAGAGCCTACCCCTACGCTCTAGGACCTCACTGATCCTTCGCCAGCCTGACCTTATACTCTAGAGAGAATACTGCATTTTGAACTCCCAAGTCACTTGCATGCCTTTTCCAGTGGTGCTCCCTCCACTAGAATGGTCTTCCACATGGTTAATATTTATCCAGAATCTGAGACTTAGCTCCTCCACAGACCCCACTGTCAGCCCTCACTCTAATCATTTCCAGGGTCCCTTATTTAACACCGCCTCTCCTAAACCGGAAAGATCTCACACTGGCCAAGCTTGGCCACTGGTCTGTGCCTCAGTGGCTCTCAGCCTGTAGTCTGTGGTCAGGTGCAGCAAGCTGTCGCTGCATTTGCCTGGAGACCACGCTGTACCTGGATCCCTGGTGTTAGACTATGGCATGCATTAGCCAAATCAGCTCAGCAGAACCCACTTAAGAGGAAGTTTATTTGTCTTTCAGCAGGAAAAAAAATATCAGCTCTCTAACAATGGAATACTAGCAAGAACTTTTAATAAAAAGGGCTTGGCTGAGTCTCGATTACCAGAACATTTCTAGCCCCTGGGCATCATCCATTTTCCCAGACACAAGACACAAGCAGCTGGCCCCACTCTTCTGCCAGCGGGAGTCCATCTCTCCAGAAAGGTCAGCTCTGCAGGGAGAAGGTGGTCTTCCACCACGGCTCCCTTGTGCAGACAGTAGCAGCAATGGATACCCACTTATTAACTCTTGAGTGCCTTCCATGTGCTGGAATAAGCCCTGGTTCCTGCTCACAAGATACTTCCAGCCTTGTGGAGCGGCTAAGACACAGAACTGCCGAAACCGGGAGATGGAGAGGGCCAGTGTCATCAGAGGCCCGCTAGGTCTGGCAGAAGGAGACACGGCTTTTGGCTGATTTCTTGAAGAAAGATGGGACAAATGCACACATCTTTAAATACAGACTACCTGTGTCAAAGGTGAGGGTGGGCAAGCAGTGTCAACATCTCAGGTGGAGGAGGGATTACGGAAACTGACTTCCGCGACGGCAGAACCCAAGCCCTGGAAAATGCCTCATGTGACACGCAAATAAAGGCGCCAGGGCAAGGTAAAGTTCCTGTCTATGTGACATCTCACCCGAAGGCAGACTCCTATGCAGGTAAGGCATGGCCAAAGGTTGGAACCCTGCCTCACTGGCTGAGGGGTTAGAAGACGAATGACAAACTACCAGAGCTGCCCAAAGTGTGGGAAGTCTTGGACTTAAGAAGGGCCCAGAGCGAGAACCCTGAGATCGACCCACAAATGCTGCCAGGTTTTCTTGATTGCCTCAGGTGGGCCCTATGCAACTCATCCAAGACAAAACAAAATAAAACAGAAACAAACTAAAAATATTTGAATCGAACTTTTAGTTGTTCCTTATCACAGGGGAAAAAGTGAGAATTGAGGTCCAGACAACTTAGCTGCCAGTTAAAACAACCAATACTGTACTTATTAAATAAACAAAGCAGATAAAGTTTATATATAAATGTTCTGCCAAAGCCTCATGCACTCATAAGCAGGGACTCTGGCCATGGGGCACTCAATATGCTCCTACGAGGTGGGTCCTAGTTGGAAGAGGAGTGTCACCGGGGGTGCGGCCTGGAAGCAGTTATCTCCCTCCCAGGCTCCTCCCTTCCCTCCCTGCTTCCAGTCTTCCATACGGTGAGCACTTTTCCATCCAGACCTTTCTGCCACACCTTCCTGGCTGGGTGCTGCCCAACCATGGCCTAAACACGTGTACCCAAGTAGGTGCAGCAGCTGAGCACTGTTGTAGTGATGAGAAAGTGGCTGAGACATGGGCGGAGCCCAGACTTCATCTCAATGTGCAGGATGGAATGATGAGTTAAACATATGGAGTGGGAGGGAAGTGTGGGCTGTCCTCAAAAGAAAACAGTAGGGGCCAGGAAGATGGCGAGGTGGTCTAAGCACCTGCCTGGCAAGCACGAGGACCCGAGTTCGATCCCCGGTTACCACGTGCCCTGCCAGCTGTGAAGCAAGCAGGCCACCGAATCCAGGCATGATAGAGCACACCTGCAATCCCAGTGCTGGGGAGGCTGAGACAGGAGGATCATTACGAGTCTGAGCTGAGTAGTGAGACCCTGTGCCAAATCAATCAATCAATCAATCAATGATTTAAAAAAAAGAAAAAAGAGTAGAGAATCACCATGAGGTGACCCAGATGGTAAAAGCAATAGAAAATATTTTATTTTATTTTTTCTGTATTTTAGGGAAGGGTCTACAGGGTCTTCAGGGTCTCACTACTAGAATGGATTCGGAGTGATCCACCTGTTTACAGCCTCCCAAGAACTGGGATTACAGGTGCATGCCACCAGGCCCAGGCTCAATGGCTGTCTCAGTGCACCCCAGGGCTTGGGCCGGCACAGCAGGCCCTGGGATTGAATCCCCGGCCCCTGCGTCTGCTTGCAGGCACTTTGGTCTGCTGAGCTATTTGGCCAGCCCTAGAAAATATTTTAAAACAGTTAATATTATGTTCAAATATATAAAGAAAATTATAGCCATAACAAAGGCATTCACTCAAAAAAATCTCAGCAGAAAGATAAACTATAAAGAAAAACTAAATACAAATTTAAAGTTAAGAAATACACCACTAAGAAGAATGCATGCAGTGTGGTAATTATTGAAACTGTCCTACCTATTTGATTTGAAACTGTCTCATTGCTATTTGTTTATCAATAAAATTATGGCAAAAAAAGAATAAACGCTTAGTGTAAACAAAAAAAAAGAAATACAATACCTGAATTTTTAAAAAAAATTACTGCTGCATTGGGCAGAAAATTGGAGAGAACAGAAGTAACACTCAGGGATCTTGGACACAGAGCAACAAAAATTATCCAAAAAGAAGTATAAAGAGAAAAAAATGAAAAATTCATAAGCAGAACCTCAATAACACATAGCACAATACCAAGCAGTTAACTGAAGTCGTGGAAGAAGAGAAGAAGAATGCAACGAAAAGGGAAAAATGCTCTGAAGTCTCCCAACCTCAGGAGGCCTAGTTACAGATTTCAGAAACTCAGCAAACTTCAAGCAGGATTAGAAAAACCAAACCAAACTCAAAATCAGAGTCAAACTGCCGAAAACCAAGGACGAAGATAAAATCTGGAAGGCAGGCGGAGGAACATGGCATACGGCACATAAAGACATGATTATAGAGATGACAGCTGACAAAACAGAGACCAAAAAACTGGACTGACATCAAGAAAATGCTGAGGGAACCAACAGTCAAGTGGATTCGCAATACTAAGTCCAACAAAAATACTCTTCAAAAGTGTAAGCAAAATAAAATCATTTTTAGATAGACAAAAGGAGTCTCTGCAGCCCACAGAACTTCATTCTTGACAAGTTGCTTGGGCAGAAGGGAGAGGACAGTGACGGAGATCAGGATCTTTTGGAAGAACGCAGAACATCAGAAAATACAAGGTAAAAGCAGTGAACTGTGCGTTTGGTGGAATGGGGAAGCTATGAACTTTCTTCAGAGAAGCAACAATGCCAGGGGACTGGGCCAGGGGCCTGTGCAGGAGGCTTGGGGGAGGACAAGATGGGGTCATGGGCCTCGATACCCTCAGAGTACCCAGGTGCCTCCCACTACCTGGGAGGAAAATTTTGGTTCTAGGATGGCAAAGGAGACAAAGGTAAGGGGGCCAAATGGCAACCAGATGCAAAGGCGTAGAAGCTAGGGGAGGGAGCCTGAGCAGAAAAGAGCAGGCTGGAGAGGAAGCGGAGCACAGGAATGATATGTAGGCCAGGCGGGGGTTGAGATATGAAAAGAATGAGGGACAGAGACAAGCGCCCTTAATAAGAAGAGGGGACATGACTGGGCGTACCATCCCTACTAAGCAAATGATGAACCAGAGCTCCTGAAGACAGAAGTCACTTTCCCAGGGACTGTAGTAAGTTATCAAGGTCAAAGGGACAACCTTGTGTCTTCACTGACTCATGGGCTTTGATGAGGACATGAAAGGTAACTCTCAGACGCTGGCTCCTTTGGGGCACATCTCAGCTAGGGCAGCCTCTGAGGCAGGGTGGCGGCCTACGGCGAGTGTGCAGCGGCCAGCTAAAAGCTCTCAAAGCTTTGCCATCACCACGTCTGAGGGACAGTTCACAGAGCTGCTTCTCTGGAAGCATCTGCAACCATACCACAAGAGCTAGTGGAAAGTCATACTTCATTGTCACTTGTGCCACATCAGTGAGAGCCATAATGCTAGTGCCACACTGAGAGGCGTGCTGTTCCTCACATGCCATGCTTGTGGTCCAGGAGTGGTCTTTGGATGTAGTTGGGCCCGCTGCTGCAATCCAAGACTGGTTGACATCAAAGAAAATGGTGCTCCTGAGGTTCCTGGGGTTGCTGCGCCCTAAGAGCTGTCTACCATCATTGTGCTGAGCCTGAAGAGCCAGGTCACACCCACAGAGACCGCAGGGCTCAATGACTGTCTGCACACCACAGAGCAGTTTCAGCAGCGGCCGATCCACGTTAGGCTCACTTTAGGCCCTGCACTTTAGAGGTCTGTGAGGGTCTATCACAAATTTCCATAGGAGTAGTCTGCCATGCTGGTCATACTGTCACTAGACACCCAAGCTGCCAAGCTATTTCATGCACCTGCTTGTAGGCTGGCTCAAGGAACCCCATCTACTCTATACCTGTCCCAGCCTTACTGCATAAACTTGAAGAGACAGCAACATCTGGCTCACCACGCAAACCTTGGAACTTACTGTAATGAGTGTGTAGGAGCTCTGGATGGAGTTCCCTTTCCTTATAGCCACCAGGAAATTTAGAACTAAATGGTGAGCTCCACATGTTGCTTCTGCTATTGCTGTTTCCCCTGCCCTCTATTCTTCTGTGGCACTAGTCTTTCCCCGGTGTACCTGTAGTATGGTTACATCTACAGTTCTCAAAGTCTGTTTTGGAGGAATAAGAAGACACAGAAAGCACAACTAGCTACCCGGCCAGGCCGCACTCTCCTGCAAAAGGGCCCAACAACCATGGTGGTTTCCTGTGACCTGCCATGAGGAACACTCCCTCTCCCTACAGGCCACACAGTTGTGAGTGTGGACCGGTGGAAATGTGGATATAGGCATGCATGTGCAGGTACTGTTCACAGATGAGTGGTACCCACATGCAAGTTCATATTTCATTTGCATGTTGAATCTGTGGATATCAGACTGGGAGAAGGTTAACTCTGTTTTGAAGATAAAGCCTAGACTTATATCATGCACAAAGCCCCAGCAGCAGCAAAAGGTGGAGGTGAATGGGACCCTTTACAGGTCCTTAGGGAAGGAACATACATCTGCCAGCAAATCCAGGCAGTTTGTTAGTTTCTCCCAGGAAGAGCTCAGCTAACCCCAGAGCAGTCGCCACGCAGCAAGAAGCGTGCCCCACCTGCATGGAGCTGGGTGGGTCATGTGCCACAGATCCTGTCTGTTGTCAGTGACCTCTGTCAGTGCTTTAGCAGGGCCTCAGTACTCCGTGGGTTCTGAAGAACATTGGACTGGAAGTAACCTGGAAAAATGGCTTGCTTGGCCTTCCAGGCCCCGTTTCCTCATCTCTAAAATTGCTTCCTTTAAGGACTGTCAGAGCAAATGAGTTAGACTAAATGAAGGCATCCTGTCATATGGCACATAAGCAAAAATAAGTTGGTTTAGTGACCAGCTGTCCCAGGGATTTCCAAGCAAAGCTGAAAAACTCAGCTCATGGAGACTGTCCACTGATGTTTCTCAGTCTGGTCATATGAAACACAGCATTAGGGGGTGATACTCAAGACAAAACTAAGCTGCTAGCCAGAATTTCTGGGAAGTCCTCAGATTCCAGCACCTGCTGGGGAGCCTCTATAGTAGGGACCTGCTTATAAAACACGCTGTCACACAGAAGCCTCTGCCAAGATCTGCAACTCAAGAAACAGGAACTAGTGCTCCCAGAACTTTAGGGAAGGCTGGCCTCCAGAGAGGAGTCCTCTAAAAGAGACTACAGCCCTCTTCTAGCTTACTACAGGTCTTGGTCCAAGTAGTCCTTGTTTGTATTTTAACTTATCTTGTGAAGTATCTTGTGACACAAATTATTTTTGTTGGTAACTATTCTAGAGGGATTAAAAACACAGGATGTGAACACCACAATAGCAGGCTGGGCTGGGGAGACAGCTTAGTGATCTAAGTGTCTGCCGGGCAAGCTCAAGGACCAGGGTTTGATCCGTGGTACCACATGCTGCACTGGCCCCACCGCCGGGTACACTGAGCAGGCCACTGAAATTGGGCATGGTGGCTCACGCCTGTAATCCCAGCACTGGGAAGGCTGAGCTGGGAGGATCACTATGAGTACAAGTTGCGTAGTGAGACCCTTTACCAAACAAACAAACAAATACTTTTTAAAAATTAAACAAGAGCAGGCTTCTTTTGGGGATCCCCATGACCCACCCCTATCTCCGGCAGTGCCACCTGCACCACATACTGTCTTGCACAAGAGGCCGGGCTGCACCCTGCTGTGCCAACTCGGCTGCCCTGAACCTGGCAATGCTTATGCTTTCATAGCCGTGTGCTTTCAAATAGCACTGCCTGTGAAAAACAGCAGCCTCTTCATTTCATACAAAATGTAAGGAATCCTACCAAGCATAGATTTCATGGCCACATCTTCACTCAACCTTCTTCTAAATATGGCACTAAACTATATCAACAGAGGTTCAAACATGCTGCATAGAATGACCGTACACTACCTGTCTCCCTCTGCACAGAACTTGCATTGGCCTAGCTGATAAGCAAGATGAAATTCCCTAAGGCACTTGTTGAAATTTTCTTGGCTATGTGCATTTACTATGAAATATAATTTTGCATCCACATTCTGAGAAGACACAGTAATAAAGTCTGTAGTAGAAACTTACAATGGTAATTTGCATAAATCAACTCAAGATTCTCTTCTCAGGAAGAAAAATAATGAAAAGGCATGTTATGTGCATCTTCTTTTAGCCTTGGCCAGCCCCGGGCCGAGTGCTTGGGAAGCACCCATCAGTAGCAGAAAGCAGCTGGGCAGGATAAGTCCTTCACAATGAAGCTGCTGTTCAGGCTGTGCACCACCAAGCATTCGATGAAAGTATCAGGGTAAAGTCATGTAAATTAGCATGCAAATGAATCTGGCAAAACTTCAGATTCAGACTGGCAAATGCAAGTGGGTGCTTTACGGGAAGAAGCAGGCTGCCTCTGGAAAGCAAGCTGGGCAAGGTCTGTCACTGGCAAAATCTCAGTAACGTGCCCTGGGGAAGGGGATGCTGGCTCGTGGGGCCACAGCTCAGGTGCCTGGCTTTCAAAGTCTGTATGCTCATGGTGGTCACTTTTCTCCTAATGGAGAGGGGCCACCCAATTTATGTACTGATTGCTGTTTATTTTCCTGACCATGGTCTGAAACATTAAATAATACTTACATTCAACTTTTAAGTGACAGGTTGTTCATATCAAAATCAGTCAGTCCCTTCAAAGACCACACACATGCTGAGCAGCATACAGCCTCCAGTTCCATAAGAGGCCTCCTCAAGGGTGAAGA
Organism: Tympanoctomys barrerae; assembly: GCA_002564285.1. Classification (NCBI taxonomy): domain Eukaryota; kingdom Metazoa; phylum Chordata; class Mammalia; order Rodentia; family Octodontidae; genus Tympanoctomys; species Tympanoctomys barrerae. The sequence goes on along the minus strand of NDGN011472462.1, from coordinate 1,244 downwards.
ATGGGCCATGTGTACAGTCACTCCCCTCAGCTCTTGTGACAAAAAACCCTCTAGATCAGTGATGGTCAACCTACGGCACGTGTGCCATAGCAGGCTGTTATCATGACAGCTCTACAAGGCTTGCCATCATTGCTTGAGATAGTGGACTCTGAAGAACTTATCTGTGTGTGAATTAGGAGAGAATATTAACATCTAGGGTAGAGGATGTATTATGCTAATACTTCACTCATGAAATGTATCAGGAGCCAGTACCCAAGGGCAACCACCTATGCAGGGCCGGACTCTAGAGACTGTGACAGCTAAACTGTGCTTCTCCACCCTCTAGAGGGTAAGGTTGCTCATGTGACCTGGCTAATGACAGCTGCAGCAGTGAGCCAGAGGAGAGGTCCAGGGAAACTTGCTGCTTTCTTTTCTCTGTCTTCAATAGGGGCATGGTGCTGGAAGCTGCAGCTGCAGCCAGCCTGCAGAAACGGGAGCGCCCACACGCCAAGGAGGTGGGGCAGAGTAAGACAGCCATGCGGAGCCGCAAGCGCTGGTGCTTGGGAAGCCGAGAGTCATCTTTGTGTGGGGCATAGTTAATGGCTTCCTATCTCTCAGTACGGACAAAAGAGAGGGAAAGAAGGCCAGAAGAGCAGCGGGAGGGGAAGAATAGATGCCAAAGCGTGGCAAGTCGGCCTGCCGCAGAGTAGTCCAGGTAACTGCCCAGAGGGAGCGCCTGGATGACGGCGGCGCCTCCGTGGGTCTCGGAGAACAGGGTTGTTATGCTTTGGGCCTCAGATGTCTCCTAAGAGCTCATGTGTTGAAAGCTTGGGCCCAGATAATAGTACAGGGAGGTGGTGGAAACCAGCTATTCGGATGAAAGTATGCCATTGGGCATGTGCTTTCAATGGGTGCGTTTTGTCCTCAGACTCTGACCCTTCTCCCAGCCCCTCTTTACTTCCTGGCTACGGGGGAGCTGGGACTTGGCTCTGCTATGCCCATGCTTCTGTCTTGCACAGGACTAACAGCAGTGAACTGACCATAGTTTGAAAGCTCTGAAACCAAGCATGAGCCAAAATAAACCTTTCCTCATTACAGTTGATTTATGTCAGCTATTATATTGCAGTGATGGCGACAGAAGGCAAGTGAGAGCAATATTGGATTACAGTGGGGCTAATGCAGGGGTCATCTTGCTACACTGACTGGTATCTAAATTTTACGTAAGATTTTCACCTCAACATTTTGATCCTGGCAGAGATGGAACT
>NDGN011472457.1:0-13689 GCA_002564285.1 Tympanoctomys barrerae | reverse complement strand
TATTGAAAATGTCCTATTAATCAGCTTTGAAACTGTCTCATTCATATTTGTTTCTCAATAAAACAAAATAAAAAAATTAAAAAGAGAATATGATTATCTTCCTAGCTTAATTGAAAATGAAGATTTTGAATCTTCTACATAGCATGTGGTTTTGTGTCTCCATAAGACTCTAACTGTCCTCTTATTTTGTGTATTAGTACAGAACAGTTTCTTGCTACTTTTATTTCACAATGAAAAAAATTTCCCATCTTTGACAATGAAATGGAAGATAGTGAGGATGATAGGAAGGAAGGAAAAAAGGAAAGATGGAAGGAAGAGGAAAGAAGGAAGGAAGAAAGGAAGAGAAGGAAAGAAGAACAGAAATTCCACTTATAAATAAGAAATTTAACAGCCATCAGGAAGGATTTACAATTCTACTCCAATACATATGCAGATTTACTGTCTTCTATCCCTAAGTGTGTAGGTGTGTAAAATACTACTCCAAAGGGCATGAATCATTTTTTTAAAAGTCCAACACCCTCCACACCACCGCATCCTCCATCTCCCACAACCTCATCACAAAAATAACCACACACCCACTGCATGTACATACGTGTCTTTAACTTGCCACTGTGAAGTAATACCATACTTACTTAAAAACTACATTGGGAATCTGTTGTACCTCTCCTTTAAGTAATTCCTCCTTTTTGTACTTTCTGTTACCTGTGTGTAAATTCAGCTCATGATTTGTGTGTAAAACAGAATTGATGGTTACTGCCAAAATACATCAAGATAACCATTTCTAACCCCAAATATGTCCTAATATATACACAAGTATCTCAAGATACCAGTAAACAGTTTTTAAAAATCATTTCAATAATACTGTTTAGCTTTTAATTGGCTCATTCATATTTTGGATTATCATTTTTCTTTCTCCTGTATGAGTCATGCCCAGAGTAGCTCACGGAAGTTGATACCAGCAATGAGATTTGTGCTGAACAGATGCATGGGGTATGGTCCTTGATATTTCCCCCCAGTACTCAAGGCACATCTACTTTCCCCATAAAGTAAAGCAATGATAGTATTATGCATTAATCCACAGAGAGGTTAAAAGCAGATTTTCAGTTTCATGCCCCAGTTCTAAGCAAGTGTGTAGATACTGAATGAGCTCAATCGTACCATAGAGAAGTCATAGCTGAAGAACTAAGAAAGATCAATCTCATGTACCTAGGATCAGTTTGCAGCAAAATGCATCATCTCCACAACTGAAAGCCCCACTTAATAGCAGGAAAGAGAGTTGACCAGACAGAGGAAACTTTCAGATCTGTGAAAAGAGAGCTAAATAAAGTGGGAGAAAACACTGCTATCTGTAGATGAAGTTTCCACGTGGACATTGGTGCAAAAGGGCTAAAGTGTTTCTTACGCAGCACTGCAGGCTACTAGTGGCACAGTATCCGTGGATTCCTGCTCATGCACAGTCATCACCATGTGGCACACCAGTGAGAGTTTCCACAGTAGCTCAAAGTGGCCACAAGAAAGAGGCTGGCTGAGTTGTGCCTCAGCCGCTGGTCTGCTTAGGTCTCCATTTGATTCGTCTCTGTGTGCTCATTTCTGAGTGCTCACACTCCTGGACCGCTCATCAGTGGAGCGGATCCAATTTCTCCCTCTATCACCAAACCCCTTCCAGTTTCTCATGAGCCCCCCTCCACCCCCAGATCGTATGCTGAACCTCCCATTAGCGCGATGCACGTGGGTAGCCTCTTTCTCTGAACTGCTGCCCAGCCTGGCATTTGATCAGATTCTGACTGATGCAGATATGAGCCTTTCATAGACACACTGAGCTGGAATGGGCACTGGAGAGAATCTGATCCAACCTCTCCTTTTATAGATAAAGAAACGGTGTTCCAAAGAGCGGGCCTCTTGCCAGCCATCACTCAGAGAGTGAGTGGGATCCTGGCCCTGGGCTGCTTGTCTACAGCTCTTCGCACTTCACCACTCAGATATTGTGTGGTTGCCAGGGCTTCATGGTTTTTGCTGATACCACCTCTTAGTTGAAAATACTGTTTCTAATATTTTGATTCTATTCCTATAGTGAACAATAGCTGGCTCTTTATTATTGACATGTAAATGTGTGTCACAGCCACTCTAATACAAGAATTTAATAATTTCCCCTCATTTTTAGTTTGTTGGTAATTAGGAACAAAGTAAAGAATAGGTTGTCAAACTGCATTGCATCAAAAATTGCAAATTTATTATTCTCTCATATCTTATATAATACTTCCTTAATGCTTTACATATATGCCTCCTTTTATAAACCATATATTCTGCTAGAAAGTATGCAGGATGTATATCCTATATCATATACATAACACACATAAATGCACTGAAATTCCATTAAGCATATGGATACTTAAAATAATCTGTACTTAAAATCCTACTGAGGGACACTAACTAAAAACTAACTTGGATTCTTAAGAAATGTCAATCATGTAGAACAAAAACAGGAAGCATTAACATATTTCAGGTTAAAGCAATATGAAAAGAGATGCCAATAAAAAGCTATAACTATAGATTGAGATCTGGAGGAGGAAAATAAAGTACCTATAAAGCACATTATTTGGAGTGTTAGCAAAATTTGATTATTTGCTATGGATTTAGAGAATGGTATTGTACTATTGTTCAACTTTCTGTTTTTATTCATTCCACTGTGATTGTATAAGGAAATAAGATATGCTAAGGAGATTCACAATGAAGTATTTTAAGGCAAAGGGGCACACTTTCTACAACTTACTGGCAAATGGTATGACATGCTATAGTGTGGTTTGATATGGAGTGGTTTGGTGTGATATAGTATGGTATAGTAAGTGTAGTATAATGTTGTGTGGTATGAGGTAGTGTTATGTCATGTCGTGTGGTGTAGTGTAATATAGAACCATATAGTACAGCAGGTAAGACGGAGAGAGAGCAAGAGAGAGAAAGAGAGAGAGAGAGACAGACAGACAGACAGACAGACAGAAAGATTTAATGTAGTGATGCAGGTAGGCTGAGATAGAGAATTTTTAAGAAGTTAAAATTCCTACCTATATATATATATTCCAATGTTTTGTGCTCTTCCAGTAGGTACCCCATGGTTTCCAGTAGCTCTCAAAAGACAAGCCCTGTCTAGCACTGAAAAGAAAACATTTTGCTTTAATATTCTACAGTATTCTTCCTCTTCAGCAAAAGCTCTGGCCTTCATTCTGATTGGCCTGGCCTGGTCACAGGACTAACTTTGAACCAATCACTGCTGTCATGGGAGGAATGGTACTGATTGGAGCAGCTTAAATCCCAAGCTCTACTCTGGGAGCAGTGCAAAGAGTGGGTTCCTCATGTCTCTTTGGAAAAAAAAAAAAAGAAAGGAAGAAGGAAAACAGTGAGTGAGGTTTGAGCTAGATTGGGGTTTCACTCCAGTTTAGGATGCTAAAAAACAGTGGTGGGTTTCAGAGTGGACAAATGGAAAGGGAAGTGAGAAATGAAACAGAATGAAACATCGAGTGATGTAAATAGCTTTATTTTTAAAGAATGACTATTTTGCAGCCATGTTTTGGTGGAACTGCTCATTCTTTGGTACTCCATAGCTCAAAGCTACTCAGGGACTATCGGCTGCCAATACGTAGTCAGGCACTAAAACGTAGGTGTTAAGGAGTTTCTGTTCCTATCTTGAGAAAAGTAATTCTTGGAGACCAAGGAGATGGTTCAGGGGTGCTCCTTGTACAGAAACGAGAATCTAGAGTGCTCCCAAGACAAGGCTGTGTACCCCACATTTTCCCCAAGACCCATTCCTTTGAAATGCTACTTGATTAGCATTAAAATGCTTTTAGGGATGATACCTGTTTTGAAGACTCAAATTTTCCATGTTATTTGAAGCATGTATAAAAAGTGATTAATTTTTTTTATTTATTCAAACCATCAGGAGTGCTACAGTTCGATTTTTAAAAGTGACTAAAATTCTACTCTTTGACGTGACGGCGGTATCTTTTACTTAGTCCGTGCTGCACTCACCAGGGGGCCAAGTTTAAAGATGGAGCTATGATATCTCAATAGAATTATGATGAATGCTCCCCACAGTCCTTACCAGTTAATGTGCAAAGGGAGGGAGACAGCAAGGGAGGATAAGAGGAAAGTCAGCAGACTAAAAATGCTCATTCGCCTGCTTTTGAGTGATATCTTCTATCATCAGCTTCACATTTGCATCATAATCTCTCTAGGCTTACTCCCATACATTAGCTCCAAGGAGGGAGAAAGCACAAGCACATACCTAATATTTCCGTTAGAATCTACATGTATTGCTGGCTCTAAGCCTGTTCTGATCACAGGGATGTTCTGAAAGAAAGAGAAAAAGTTTACTTTCAGAAAAGTTGAAACTTACCAAGCATTGCTTGGAAAGCCAATTAAAAGACCTCTTTATTCAGAAATCTACTGCATCTACCTTAAGCATGCTTCATGATTTTTGTCCATATCCTTAGGACGTGTCTTATTCTGAAATTTACTTTTCCTGGCCACTCTGGTTCCTGACCATACATCCATATGCCCATCAAAATACAGATTCTGTGTTCTGTTCTAGATATCTACCAAGTTGGCTCTTGTGAAAGAATGGCCAGGTCGTCTGTATCTTTGCATCATCTCTCCAGGATTTTCAACAGCCCAAACCTATTTGTCTCATTTAATGGTGAGGCAAGTATCTGGCATGGTAATCAAAAACCCAAACTTTATGTTTGACATTGGTCGCACAATTTTGGTGAGCTGTCAAGTTATCTGGAACTCAATTTCTTCATCAATAAAAGAAAGGACTCAAGAAATATTATCTTTAGGTTTCTTTCAGTGACAACTTTTATGAGTTTATGAGCTGTCCTTTGGGTTATTCCAAGGAAAGTTAGTCTATGAACTGGAGATGTTGATAATAATACCCTCTCCATGAAAGTTATAGTGTAAATTAGAGACATTAATAATAGCACATTCTTGACAAAGATTACCCTTCAGGGCTGTGGAGTCAGGCACAAAATGTGTGAATTACTCCATGTGCGTACATCAGTGAAGGTGGCTCTGCCAATCTCCTGTGAGAGGTTGGCTGGCAATGGCTGCTTCTGACTCAGTGAAAAGAAAGACCATAGAAATGTTCACAGTTCCCAGCTTAACCCATGCTCAGGGAATTTTTATGGGAAACTCCCTTGCCTACAAATTGGGTTAACATGAGGAAACCTCCCTGTACTGGTGTGTGTGGTTGGTGGACATTCAATAGAAAGGAATGCCGGGAAAGATGAGCCCAACTGATTGTCTGGCAAATGTGGGGCATAACTTCAGCTCCATGTAGAGGCACCTGGGCACATGCTCTTCCCTCCCCTTCCTTACTGTACAGACTGTTCAGGTGAGGTGTACTGTTTAACCTAGCTCTAGTTGACAGCTCCAGTTAGATACAGTTGTTTACATATAGCTTCAGGAAATCCCTGTCTTCAGAAAGGTGACTTGTGGCCCTGACTATCATATGAAACATCTCTCTCTCTCTACCTCCACAAAGTTGATGAACAAAAAGCATGGGGGCGGGGGGAGAATGCACAAGCCAGAGGCCTTGTCTGCATTGTGGAGTCATCGCCATAGTGTGCCAAATGACTCTAATAAGTCTGGTCATGTTCACGTTCAACACCAAGGAGGACACTCTGAATGACTTGCATGAGGACATGAAATGCCAGCGGGATTCACATAATCAACGGCTAGGCTTGTGCCAAGAAGGGTGGGTGGAGTCGTGTGCCACATGCAAGGGATTCCTAAATGTTTATGCTGCCTAGTTATATTTGACTTCTGTGGGTTGGCACGACAACCATTCTATTTCATTTTGGCTCCTTCAATTGTTGGAAGAATAGTCAGGTCTTTTAAAATAATGTTTAAAAAGCAGTTGTTTGGGGCCTTTGTTTCTTTTCCTCAAAGTAGTTGTTGGACTTAGTGTTGTGGTTAATATGCAGGTTCCAGGGATAAAAGGATTTAGATTTCAGTTCTGGATCTAACTCCTGAACTGCGTCTGACTTCACTGCTATTCTTATTTTCATAATGGGAGTAACAACAGCATATGCTTCGTGGAATTTATTGGGAGGATTAAATAGTTCAATATGTGTTGAACACTTAGCACGATGCATAGGATATAGTAAGCATTCAATAAATGTGATTGGATTAGAAGCGCCTATAAAACATTATTTTGAATTGTAGATCTTCCTGAATGGTGCAAGTTCTTCAGTGTTCTTTGGTAGCAATGACCATTTCTATCTTAACAGTTAACTACAAATCAAGTTCCAAGTCATGCAGCCCATTCTATGCTAAGAACTTATGAGCCATATGACACTGAGGGTTGCATTTTGGGCACTGGTGAGTTATTTTATTGAAGGCTACAGCAAAGTATTTTGGAACATATGCTTTTGTGACTCTGAGCTAGGGACCTAGAAAATATGACTTCTATTCTCTGTTAAATCATGCTCAATTCTCTCTCTCTGTCTCTTGTCTTTTTGTCTGTCTGTCTGTCTCTGTTTCTGTCTTCTGTTGCGCTCTCTCTCTCTCTCTCTCCCCCCCGAAATTTTAATGTATATATAAATAACCCAGGAATCTTGTTCAAAATATTTTGATGCAGGAAGTGGAAGTCCAGATAGTGCTTAACATTCTGTATTTCAATGTTACCATTGGAAACTAACTCAGTTGTTCCAGAGACCTTGAATAGTGAGGTTCTGACTTCTAGGGTGGATCTGATACTGAGCTGAGACTCCATTGTCTCTGGAGAGATGCTAGGCATTGCCACAGTGGTATTAAACCACTGTGCATTTTCTAGATTAATTTTATATGCATGATGAAAGTAAGGATAAGAAATAGAATATCTGGCACAATCAATTGTCAGTTGCAGGTAGGGATAGTATTCTAGGGTCCACACTATCCTAATGCAATCTAAACTTCATGGGGAGGGGCAAAACTTTAAAAAAATGCTACAAGTGACAGTAATGTGCAGCTTACCCTGAGTATAATTACATTAAAAGATTGGTTCTCCACTGTTAGCATGATTCAGAGTTACTTGGAGGGTTCATTGAAATAAAGATGGCTAAGCCTCACATCCAACATTTCTGGTTGACAGAGCTGCAGGGAGACCTGTGAAGGTGAATTTCTAACAAATTTCTCAGTGAAAACAACATTGCTAATTTATGTGCCTTAAGAATCATTGTTCTCTTATATATTCATTCATTCATTCATTCATTCATTCATTCATTCAATCAATCAATCACTCATTCACCAATGTGACGTTCACCATTCTGGGTGGGGATATAATAGCGATTAAACAGTCCTTAGCAGATTAGAAGTGGGGGACATCATCAGGTAAGTTACCAGCATTGGGCACATCTGGGAATGTGTAAGAGAGGCACTGTTCTAAGGAAGCCATTTCCAAGTAGATATCTTAGTGACGAGTCAGAATAAACCACGAAGCACGCGGGCACTTAGAGAGAGGGACGGAACAATGTAAACGACGTCAGGCAGAAGCCTTCTGTGTATGAGGGCAACACCAAGAGCATCAGCCTCACCAGCGCAGAATTGGTGCCAGGAAGGAAAGGGGAAAAAATAGAGCACAAGAGACGAGGCTGGAGAGATAAGCAGAAGCCAGCTCATGAACAGCCCTGTGTGCCATCCAGACTTAGCCCAGGCCCAGGAGGGTGCCAGTGAAAAGCCTCAAGTAGGAGACTGACACAATCAGCATCACTTCTTGGAAATGTTCTGACTGCAAAGTAGGGAATAGGATGAAGAGAGGTAGGGGAGACTGTGTAAGTGGGAGAAAGGCAAAGCTGTCAGCATTTAGGCTGTCATCATTGTTTACTCCCAAGTTGTCTTAGTGGCCTTTTTCTTAGGGAAGCGCATACCCTCTCTCATCTCAGCTTGTGAAGTCCGGAGCAGGCCCAAGAGAGACGGAGCCTTGTTGTAATGGTGGGTGGTGGGTGGAGAGTGGTGTGCAAAGTGTCCACATGAGGGACTGAGGATTGAGCCAGAATCAGAAATGAACAGAAAAAAAATTAGGGCTTATCTGAATTTGGGGGAATTGTATTAGAAAAATGCTCGGCAATAAACTCTTATCTGATTCTGTAATCACAAGAAAATCATCTAAGTTTGAGGACAACTGATCCAGGTAGATGTGTATTGCAGCTGCTTAGGACTGGAGCATAAGGACATGGAAGGTATCCTGCACACTTCCAGGCAGTGGCCCACCCTAGTGCCAGTCTGACTCCTGGTCAGAACCAATATTCTTCCTGAGTCTCTTCTGGCTATGGTTGGGGACACACAGAGGCAGGGGTGATGGGACGCAAGTTGTCACCCATCCTCATCTCTCATAGAGACGAGAGACATGCGTGCCTCTCTGTGCATGGAAAACTGACAGCACCTGGTCTTCCTGATGTGTGTGTGGATGCACAGAGTCCCAAAGCACCATATTAGTTTTAAATTAGAAACTTCTGGACAGACAGAGGATTCAGAACTCTTACAGCTAAATGCTAAGGAAATATTTGTTGATGTCAGAATACTTTAAATTAGGGTCCTCTCTCTTCTAAAATATTTCCCAGTCATCAAATAAGCCACCAGAGGAAATCCTTCAGCATTTCTAGTACTTGCTCTGTTCCCAGTAGAGTTTCAAACTGGCTTGGAGAGAAAGATATCGTCCTTTTGAAATATTCAGAAAGTTAAGTGCATTTATTGGTGTAGTTATACTATGCATATTTGGTCCACACATGAGCTTATTTAGGATTCACAGCAGTACTATAGGGGAGGGTTTCATCCTTCCAATCTCTTAGAAGAGAGAATGACATCTATAGAAGACATGTGGTATCCAGGATGACCTGGCTGGCCAGATAGAAAAGTGGGGAGACAGGTCTTTATGACTTAAAATATTATCAGAAAATATAGAGTATAAGGTAAAGACATTGCTGTCCTTGGATAAAACTAAAACTGAATTCAAAATATTACCTGCGGCTCTTCAGTTGAAGTGAAACTTGGGCTATGGTGAGTAGCTGTTGCTGCCACAAGTCCAGATCTGTCAAGGCAGACTGTTTTGGATTTCACCCTGGATCTTCATTTCAGTCACATGGGGTGGTACTTTCAGCGGCTACACCCTAGTTGGGTCCCCTCAAAGTGGCTCATAAGGCCTGTGAGCTTAAAAGTCACCCCGAAGCAAAGCTTAGCACTGAGGACATAATCAACATTCCTCATTAAACTTTGTATTAGGGTGCAGCGAGTCTGAAAGTTACCTTTGCCTGTCAGTCTTCTTAGACAGCTCGTTAGCTGTCTTAGAGACAGCTGCATTTTCTTGCCTGGATCTTTCAGTATTCTTGGGTCCACGGGGGTTAAAGGAATGACGTGGCAGGTGTTTGAATAACCACACGTTTGGGGGTTTCTGATGGATTCATTTCCACTGCACCCAACCCAATATCATTCAGCAAGAATGTATGATGCATTGTCTGATAACTTTTGTAGTTAAGACTCAGATGGGTAGAAGCACAATTACCTTGACTTCTATCTGATTCTGAGTGTGTGTTTAGCTCTTGTCTGCTGAATCTACAGCTCATAGACATGCCATGGCCATCTCTGGGCATTTGCTAGAAGCACAGAGACTCGAAGTCTCAAGCTTTACCACTACTTGATCACAATATGCATTTTATCCAGGTTCCCTCCCCCTGTGACTTAAGCACTCTAAGTTTGAGAAGTCTAGACAGCTATTGTTAGGGAAGTGGGTCTGACCTCCTCTGTAGGATACACAGGCTGTAAGAAGGGGCTTTGGCAAGAACCTCCAAAGACACAAGGCCTTCCAGAGCTTGTTTCCTATTTGATAACTCACCAAATCTCTAACACTGGAATGTGAAGCAAGGGTTCAGCCAACGAACTGGGTGAGAGCTAATGGATCAATCTGCTCTCCCCCGACAGTGCTTTTACCACTGACTTCTGGAATGTGTTTGATGAAAAGAAAGCAACTTCTTCAGACAGAAGATACCGATGTAGCCTGCTGAGGTTAGGACCTACAGGAACAATACCCCAATGTTATCAGGGCTTCTTGTGCCTCCAACTCCATCCCAAGACTGACAAGGGGAAAGAAAGCACATTTTAAGGTTTTGCTGTCAGTTGTCATTATTATAAATAGATGTAAGCTTTGCTTCTCTCTGTGGAGATGTAGGCATCATTGTTCAGCTCGTGTTTGATCTCTTCCATAGCTTTTTAAAAGTTGATCTGACAAATGGAACTAGTAGCAGAGTAGCATCGCTTCTATTTGTCTTTCCAGAAGTTTGAATATGTTGGAAGTAAAAGTAGAAAAAGTAGGCTTTCCCTTTTGGGTCATCACTTTTGAGAGTCCATCCATGAATAATTAACAAAAAAGTCAGATAGATTTAATGGTCTAAATTTATCCCAGAGAAAAATATTAGTGAGAGTCAAATTCCCTGATGTGTCCATCAACCCAACTTTTGAGACCTCAACTTATCATCTGACTTACTACATTTAAGTGAGATTGTTAGTAATAATTACTCTGAGTTTAGGGTTAAAAATGTGACTCCCTCATAAGGAAAGAAGACTGATCAATGATTTGTAGTCACACTAGGGTAAAATAAGATAGGGCTCTATAACAAAGAGACAATTAAGAAAGTTGAGGTGGCAGATACAGGACCAGCTTGACATGCAACGATGCTGCCTTTTAGCTATCAATATATGCACAAGAGCCATCCAAAAGTAATGCCTGCCTTTTGAGTTACTTCCTGGGAGTGGGTCACTTGGCCTGCTCTCCACCACTTTCCCTTCCTGTGTTAGGGTTGGTGAGCATTACAAAACGGCTGGAGTTTGTTAGTGAGCAAACCCACCTTGGATATAAAGATACCTTGGTGGTATCTTCACTACCACTTGGTGGTTCTCAGTAGCACCAAGAATTGAACCAATCAGTAGCTACCATCTTTGACTTTGTACACCCATCCAGAATGAACCAGACTGAAGTGTACATGACTGTCCTGATGAGATGGAACAGGTAGTCTGAAATTGGTACATTTGGGACCCAAAGAAAAAAACACCTGGAAAACTTCATTTCACCAGGGAACCCTGTTAGCTCTAAGGAGAAATTTCAAACCTTCCCACTGGCTAAGCCCATTAAGAGAAAGAGCTTTATTAGATTAACTGGCTTTGAGTAGGATATTAAAGGCTCAGACTACAGAGCTCTGATCATCAGCAAAATTTCCTTTGTGAAAATGGTTTATTTTTGTGTTTCCTCAACTCCATAGATATGCAGATTTTCAGGAAGGTGTCTGTAAGTAAGTGTGGTTCTCAGGAGGTGATGGCTGTGAAGAGGACAGGCAGCAGGCAGCCTTGTACAGCTGTCCAGCCTGTGGCCCTTCTTGGACATGCCTGAGAACACAAACAGGCCTTTATGCAGAGACAGGGTTCCACTCGCAACACACCTGATTACACTAGACCTGGATTCAAAGAGCCCTGAACCATGTCAAAGGAAAATGTTCTATCATAAATCTGCAGAAATGGAAAAGGTCAAAGTCAGTCTTGGTAATTAGTCTGCTGAAATACAGTGGCTTCGCTTTTTGTTTAACCCTTTAGGAAGAGGGCTCCACAAATAGCCCTCCATGAGCCTCAACAAACAGCCTCTTATGAGGCACATCCTTGTCACTCCCACCCTCTTCTGAACCCCTTCCTGCTCTGCAGACCAGGCAGGACATGTATTTTGGTTTGGTGCTGGAATTCCTCAACTTTGGATAAATTCATATTCCCTTCTCAGTATGAAGTTCAGGGAGCTACATACCATTTGTAGAGCTATAGGCTATGTGAACACAGACTTCTAAGAAAAGACATCATTTTACACATCCAGAAAAAAGCTGTATGCCTGCACCAGAAGTTTAAAAACATGGTGGAGCAGGTCAGTGTCAAGCACACTGATTGGTATTCTAGTCTGTCACTGGTGTTCTGAATCGGACAACTGCTTCTTCCGATTCTGCAGCTATAGGCACGGCTGGAGGTTTCATGTGAGGTGTGCTGTAAGTGGAAAACACACACATACATATTTTAGAGACACCATAAAGAAAGGAATGTGAGATATCTTGCCAGTATATTTCAATATATGAGGTTAGATAAAAAGAATTATTGAATTTGATTTTACCTATATTTTTCTTTTTTTTACGAAGTGGCTAGAAGGGAAGGAAAACTTACAAACAAGGCTTTAATTTTATTCCTATTGCTTGGTGCTGATGCAGCAGATCAAAAGAAAAAAGGAAAGAGAAAAAGAATACTGTGGTATGCTTGATTTGGCTGTCATGACTGTCCATATAATTTGGCCTTGGTTGTATTAGTATGTATTTTCGTTTCTCAAACCATCTCCTAATTGTGTTGAAACTTTTTTTTTTTAGTATAAGGTCTATAGAGTCTCACTGTATAGATTGGACTTGTAGTGATCCTCCTGTATTCAGCCTCCCAAGCGCTGGGATTACAGGCGAGCATGCCACTACACCCAGTCTCAATCCCTGTCTCTGTGTGCCCTGGAGCAGGGCTGGGATGGCACACCAGGGATAGAACCCCAGTCCCTGCATCTGCTTAAGCAGGTGCTTTAGTCAACCTAGCTATCTGGCCAGCCCTTGTGTTCAAGCTTATAGAAGACAAATTAAGTGTTTCATGCTTACTCTGTGTCTCATTTAGTACTTAGCATAGTAGTGCTGGATGGGAATTTAATCAATGTTTACTGATGGACTAAAAATCCACAGTGGGACACAGAAACAGAACACAGATATATGATTGCCATAGTCTTCTGACTATGTGGCCAGCTTACCTTGAGACTTGCTCTGGCAATGAGTTGTGAATAAAAATGACATGTCACTTCTGAGCTGGCTGCTTACTTTTCAGAATGATAATAGTTCCTTGACATAATGATTCATTATGTTCTTTATAGATACAGCTCCTGTTATTATGGGTCCTCAGCTGATCTATAGCAGAAATTCTCCTTGTTGTCTTTAAGCACTGAGGTGCAGCTCATCTTTGCAAGTGTAACCTTGCCTCTAATAATATGACCTTGCTATTTGATTACACATTAGCTTCCTATAGATGGTGGCTCTAGCTTTGTAAGTCTTATATTTCAATATGGTTTATTCTTAATATCCAAAAATAAAGAGGGTCAGGGTCATACTCTCCTCTCAGATCAATGGTGATCTTTAGTATCATGTTGGAATCAGTGTCCAGTAAAACAACAGTTGAATTTTCAGCAATTTGTATTAAGAATGTCAATAAGACTGTTCCAGGAAAGCTCCTTTCTGAGGGAAAGAAGTTTCTGTAAATGGAACAACATATTTTAAAGGGGAAAGTTGCAAATCAGGTTGGTAGGGGATACCAATTAATGTTTATTGTTTCATTGGTTCCCTTCAGCTACTGTCTTTAAGGATAGCTTGTGGTTCGTGTCCTACTCTACTGAGCTCATTTAAAAGGATGTGGGACATTTTGGGGGTAGCCTAGGTGAAGTAACATGACTAGGGGATTAACAAGGATGACAAAGAGAGAATAGAAGGGTTAACTGTAGGAGGCGGCTCTGGGGGAAAGAGTAGAACGGTTTAAACTAATTTAATCAGTTGGCAGTACATGCCATGTCCCGAGCTTTGACATGGCAACTCTGCCCTGGAGAAATTCCAGTCTAAAGTCCTC
>NDGN011472456.1:0-11117 GCA_002564285.1 Tympanoctomys barrerae | reverse complement strand
CTTTATGAATGTTACATATACTTCAAGACATTCTTAAAAATAATGAAAGACCAAATATAAAAAAGATATTGACTCTCAAGGGTGCTCATTTAGTTTTCATCTAGGTATTTCTTGATTATAATAAAAAGTATTGTGATGAACAGAATGATGTACATATTTTACATTGTGACATAACAATGAAACATCAATTCATTGATTAAATTTGTCAAATTAAAACTGTTTATGGCCTTATGCACAATCATGTTTTGTGCTCCTCCAAATGTATGAAACATGAAAGCATACTGAGAGACTCAAAAGAGACGCAGCTTCTCAAAATCCACTCTTCTCACCCATTGAGATTCACTGGGTCTATGGGAAAACTGAGAACTTTACATTTGTATCAAGTATGTTAAATCAGAGGATCCATTAAAGCTTCTCAGCACAGAGCTAAAGAACAAACATTGGTGGTATACGTCAACTGTTCTTTGTTTTGTTTTTTTGTAATGTCTGTGTTGGATTTCTGACACATCTTTAAAGATGTAAAAGTTCTTGGCAAACTGGGCCACTGGAAAGTATGTCCCAATGGGGACTGGACTTGCCATCAGTAACTAGTTTGCTAATCCCTGTCCTCCATTATTCTGATAGAAGCAGTCAGTAATAATCTGAGAACTCATCCCAAAAGCCAGAGCATCTGGAGAATTACATCAATACTTATGTTAGTAATCTTAATATGCTATTATTTAATGTAAGTTATATTACCATTTTTTCCTACATTAGGGCAAAAATGAAAGCATATTTTTCTATCGAGAGCTTAGCTGCTGTAGCTAAGGGTGGATGACTTTATTTTCTTTGTTTGTTCCTTTGCTTTTGGCCAAATCCTAAAGGAACAAAATACTGGTAATTTGTCTGGGGAGACATTGATAATTTGCTAAAATAATCGTAAGATCACATTAATTACATTATACAGTGGTGTTCTATTTTGATGGAATTGTTCTTGACAGTTTGGTCCTTGTCCTTATTCTTAAATTATAGCTGGAATTTTAGATTAACACAATGCAAAATACATTAAAAGCCTTAATGGCTGATTATAAGCTTTGCCTTTTTTTATATCAGTTGAGAAAATTTTACTTTTCAGATGATGGTTGCAACAAATCTACATGGTTTGCTTAAAACATGACTTGGACATACGCACATTAAGAAATAGTACCACCTTATACTGTGAAATTGGTCAGGCTTATAGCCATGGCAGAAATAACACAACATGACTTCTGAGGGTGGGCCACAATAATCAATACAGGTCTCAAATGGGGCTCTGGGGATATCTGCAGCAAAAACCATGTGGGAAAAAAGCCCCTGGTAAGATGCCATAAATGCTTTGGTTTGAAAATGTCTTCTGCCAAAATCAGTATTTTAAAATCCTTATCCTCAAACTGCTAATTTTAGTATATGGAGATGACCAGAAGTGATAGGTTATGGGAATAGAGTCTGGTAAGTAGAATAATCACCCTTAACTAGTCCCTAGATGGGATCCCCTTCTGGTTCTGCAATGTGAAATCCAAGTAAGAAGACAGCACTCTCTGAAGAAGTTGGGTCTCACTAACACTGAATTGTCTAGTGTCTCAACACAAAACTGCTAGAAGTAATTTCTACTACAAGGCATGTAGTGTATGGGGTTTTGTTGTAGCTTTGAAAAGAAGTGGTTAATGTTAGGATAGACAACCCAGGGGAAAACTAAACTTCAAATAGACATCATTCAACACCTAAATGAGTGCAGATACAGAGAGAGGTAGTCAGTACTCCACAGTTGCATCAGCATAGATATCCGGTCCCCCGTGTGGAGGCCTCTGATTCACAGAGGGAAAAAAGCTACCTTCACCAGTCTCATTCTTAGCTCACCGACAGAAACCATGAATGACTATAAAATTATTTCTGTTGTTTTGAGGCATTCAGTTTGGGCACGATTAATTTTTATAGTAATTATAACAGTAAATGAAGAAGTAAGTGTTATGTAGTGTTTTCCTCAGTGACATTTGATAAATTTCAAGTTTATAAGAAATTTAGAATTCCACATGGGCATCCGTGACAATGCTTCTGTGCCAACACTCTCCAAATGCATGGTAGGAATAGTCAATATCAATTAATCAATATATTGTTTTTAAAAGAATTAAGTAAACTGATGGTTTAGCTGGCAAATATAATTGTACATCAAGAAGTGACAAGGAATTGTTAGCAATTTAATTAAATAAAATTATACAAAAATTACTATTCATAATTATTTCTACATAAATGTATATAGGAAAATTGAATACTAGTCACTAAAATTTACTACAATAAAATATAGTCAGTATTATAAAACAAAGCTCAGGTAAAACTTTAAAATAATAATTTAGAAACAAATGACAGAAGTAATTAGCACAAGGCAATTACCCTGTTTAAGCACAGTTATATATCAACAATACCTGGAAACTAGAAGACCAAAATAAATAAATAAATAAATAAATAAATAAATAAATAAATCAATCTTTTAAAAGTATCTACTACTTCCAAGAAATTTCCAAGAATAATATAATAATGACATATATAATGAAAAAAAAACATTAATATTATTTCTAAATCCCATTTTCTTTGGGAGTGCTCATTCTGCTTACATCTGTCCTGGAAAAGAATAGCACTTCCCCAGGAATTTTTAAAAATTCCAATTTTAATATTTCCATTCCTACCCATGGTCAGTATTTAGGGAAGGCATTGTTAATCTTACAAAAAGGTCATATTCAGATTGTGCCTATAAATTTGATCAAAGTAAAACCATAAAATAGCAATCTTCAACTCTGCTTTCCAAGGAAGCCTTATAAATTTTCTCTTGCTGTGGCTCAGCTAACTTAATGCATAAAGGTACGCAAAAATGGCCCTTGTGTTGCATTTGAAAAAAGGCAATGTTCAGAGTTGCTTTTAACCTACAACCTGGCCAAAATAACTGTAATATAGAAAAATCAGCATCGCTTGGCAGTAGAATTATATATTTGACCCTTCTGGAGATAAATGTACTGTAGGTAACTTATGATGCTCTAACTTAGCACAAGGCAATTACCCTGCTTAAGCACAGTTATATATCAAGGATTTTATATGGCTTTGAGCTGCAGTAAAGGGCTGGGTAATTGACACCTTTAGCTTCACAACTTTTGAATACTTGCTTTTATTAGTAATAGCAGATCCCTTTATTAAGTCCATAAGATAGTAAACAAATTTGCCTAGGAAATATCCACATACTCCAACTGAATGTCTATGAGATTGCAAAAGAGTAGCGAGAATTTTCATTGCATATGAAAACACATGTGAACTGGAGGGCAAAAGATGTACTCTTCTGTGAGTACAAATCTGCCTCCTTATCTTAATGCAAGTCTGCCTCCTATCTTCCTTCCTATTTTCCCTCTCTTTCTCTTTTCTTGCCCGCGTTCTCAAACATGTCCTGCTTTCTCATTTCTAACTGTTCTATTCCACAAAAATACAAAAAATGTAATCACTGCTCTTTGAAATCCATATAAATGAAAATTATTTTTAAAAAAGAAATACATTCAGAACATTCACTAAACAATATCCTGTCCCGTGCCAAGGGTTGTAACAATATTTTCTCATTTAATTCTCACAATAACCCTGTTAGATGTCACCATTACACCTATTTAACAGGTAAGAAAACAGACAGAACAGTGTAACAGTTGGTCCAGATTAACATACCTAGTTATTGGAATAACAGATTTAAATTTAGCCAATTTGACTCCCATTTCTCCCATTTTAACACAGATTCTACTATTAAATTTTTGTCATAGGGCCGGGAAGTAACATACCTAGTTATTGGAATAACAGATTTAAATTTAGGCAATTTGACTCCCATTTCTCCCATTTTAACACAGATTCTACTATTAAATTTTTGTCATAGGGCCGGGAAGATAACTCAGTAGAATAAGTGCTTCCCTGGCAAGTGCAAGGTCCTGAGTTCAACCCCTGGTTCTGCAATAAATAAGTAAATAAATAAATAAATAACTATCTCTCATAGATTTGATTAACAATAGGCTCAATGCATTAATTGATTTTTGTAAAAATACACTCCATCGAGAAACACTAAACAAAAGCTAGAATACTGAAGAGCTGAAGTTCTTGCTAGGCTTTGGAAACTTCTAAAATCATTAGTAAAATACATGCAGAACCAAACTACAAAGTATAATGGGATTGCTACATATGTTTCATACCTAATTCCTTGAGGAATTTCTCTAACTTTCATTTTTAACTAATACAAAGCACAATCTTTACTGGCCATAAATTTCATGAAGATCTCTCACTTACTTACAGAATCAAGCCATGTTTGATTCCCCAGATGAGAACTAGTAAGAATACTTTAAAAATGCCTTAGTGAATTTAGAAAATTTTGGAACTTCAGGATTTGACTTTCAAGGTGCTAACCTTATGTATGTGCTACAGATGCAACCTATATAGCCCCCGAGCTACACCTCCAGGTTTAATCTCAAGGGATTCAAGATTAAAAGTTTAAATATTACAAAACCTCACATAATAGACAATGCAATATAAAGAAAATATGGCAGCAGTCAGACCTGAGTAAAGTGTCTCCCATTCCAACTACCACACTTCTTATAAGACAGCCTTTGTAAGCCTCAGTTTCCTTATCTGGAAAGTGACAATTTCATTGCTTACCCTATAGGTTAGTTATAAAGGATTACAAGAGATTATGCCAGGGAATGGGCCTGACTCAGAGGCTGGAATATGAATTTTCACTTACTCTGACTTCCCTCTCATGTCACGAATGGAAAAATGTAGACATCTGTTTACACCTATTATTACTCAATCGTATGATCTTTCTAAATACTGTTTTGTGGAAAGCTAAAACTGCAGGATACATTTTTTACTTTACACAATATATTAACATTTAATAATATTCAATGAGCTTAATAGCAACTATATATATGTATTCTTAAGAGATAGATTTAAGAATATATACAAAGGGAGAAATATATATTAAATGAACTTAATAGCAAATATATATATAACATATATATACATATATATATATATATATATATATTTGAGAAATGTGCTTAAGAATACAAAGTTTGAGTAATAGGGTATATCTATATAAAAGAAGTATTTGTCTATTTCATACGGATAACCTAAAATTATAATCTCATATAAAGAGAAACAACCTTTGACTTTTTTCAAATATCATCTACAACACTATTTTAGCTTTTTTAATTAAATGGCTCATATATAAGCAAATGCTTTAAATCCAGTCTTCAAAGAAATAATAAAACAGCAGATCTGCAATAGTCACTAACAACTATATTTTGGCAAGTTGCTTAGCAACTCTGGAACAGCAAATTTTTAGGCTAATATTTACTGAATATTGGCAAGCGATAGATACAAATAGCTCTATGAGAATATTATTTTTATCCCTTTTTCCTTTGAATAAAATACTTGTTCTCAGCAGTTTCATAACTTGCTCATAGTCTCGGAAGAAGGAAATGAAAGAAACTGAATTTGAATACCAGCCGGAGGGCTGCCAAAGGCCTTGCTACCTTTCATCCCATGAACTATTGAGAAACCCAAAATTACTGTCTTTGGAACTCACCATACTTTTCTTACATTCTTAAATAACTGTTTCATTGTTCTCCAAATTGTAATATCCATGAGAAATAGGGAACCTGCCTGGACTTCCTTTTGTATTTCCCACAGCAGTGTTACTCAATGAATGCTAAATGGAATGCCGTCAGCAAAAGCCCTAGTACTACTTCCTGGAAAGAAAAGTACTAATATTAAGAGTATTAAGAACTTCAGGACAATTTGACAGAACAATTCTATGTCTGTTGAATCTAATGAGAGAATATTTGTGTGTTATTTTTAAAGTCTTATTTTTATTTCTCTAGCTCTTTTAAAATATTTCAATTTTGAGGAATAGTGAAGGATGCTATACTATACACATTTAAAATGAACAGTTTGGTAGTTATGGCATATTGTACAAATACATCCCTGAAATCACCAAAACTAAGACAGGAAATATCTACGTCCAACCCAAAAGTTTCCTTGTGCCCCCCTGTAATCTTGCCTTCTCTTCAGCCCTTACACAATAAACAACATATTAATATGACAAATATCATAATAAAACTTAATCCCAATATTAGAAAAACAGCTGTGAGGACTGACTTGGCCTATAGATCACAGTTTCCTGACCCCTGCTACAGAACTTAATTTCACAGACTTTCAAGAACGCCTCAAGTGAATTCAAAACAAAGGGAGAAATAAACAAAAGTTTCTGGAATTTTAGTCCTAAAATCATGAGAACCTTGACTAAAGTAATCAAACAATCCTAATACAATAACCCCCCTTTCCCGCTTCCCTTTGCTGATTTAGTTGGAAAATATTAAAAAGAAATTTCTTGAAGTAAATAATTGTCATAACAATATGTTGTTATAATTGTTCTATTTTATAATTAGATATTATTGGCCATCTCTTAATGTAACTAATTAATAAGTTAAATTTTATCATAGCTATGTGTAAGTAGAAAAGTACGGTACATGTGAGGTTTAGTACCGTCTGAAATTTCAGACATCTACTGGAGGCCTTGGGATGTATCCCCATGAATAAAGGAAAACTACAAAATTATTTATCTTTTCTTTTCAGGCCGTTTGCTATAAATGATTCTCAACATGGATTTAACTTTATTGAATGATTTTTAGCAACATAACATGTAAGTGCTACTATAGCTTCTTTATTCTCAAATTCATTTATTTTTAACTTTCAAAATTTACTAGATTAAATTTGAATGACCTTATATAGATGAAACACAAAAGGAACATTTTATAATTAAATATATCATTTCTAGGGAGATGTGATTTGAATAAGAGCCAAACAGGACTCATTCTAAACAATTCAATATCATTCTGCATATAAAACTGCTTCCAAGTACATATAAAATATAGAATTGCCGGCAATAGAGAAAATATATGGTCAGTTTCCAAATACTATCCCTGCACAAGCGGAAACATACAAACAGAAATGCTCCTCCAACCTAGGTCCTCACGACATACTCAGGAATTGGGACTAGGGAACATCCATCTTGGGTTTAATGAATCTGAGTAAACAAGGTATTAGTTAGCTTTTTTACTGTGCAAACACTGTTTTCCTGATAATATAATTCATAATTCATAAAGTTATTCTTTGCAAGGTTGATTCTCTGTATGATGTTTCTGCAAATTGAATAATCACTTTCCTGCCATCACTATGAAAAAGAATACAGCAAATGGGAAGGAATAGTAATAATATGGCCATGATCCAAACTATTCCATGTTTACTGTATAAAGTTTGCCAGATTTACGACTTTTTATGGATACCTATTAGTCTTACACTGTAGAAAAAAATGTATTCTGGAATAAAGGATATTAAAACTTGAGATTTAAGTAGAATATCATTCCATAACATGTACTGTTACATTACTTTCTATTAGCTAATTTTACAATAAAAGAAATTAATTAATATTTAGTTGATAAGTAAGCTTAAATAATACAATCACATACCATGCTTATCATTGACATGTTATTTATTCTTAACTTAAAATTTTTCAAGTTACAAACCTGAAATATACATGAGAGGCATGCATATATATATATATGTATATATAATAAGGTACATTTTAGAGTTATTGTTCCATATCAACTTCATAATATCAACTGCTAATTTTGAAATAAGCTGAAAATGCAAGAAGATATATCCAGACATTCAATAAAAGATAATATAAATGTCCAGTATATCTTTGAGGCCTGTTTTGTTTTGATTCTTAATTGTTAACAGTTGATATAAAAGAAAAATGAATTAGGAATTTTAATTATGAGCTATATTGTTTTCCTACACAGATTTGAGAGTACATTTGCTGTATCTGTCAGTAGCTCTTAATATCTCTGAAGAGTACCTGGGTAACTATAATTCCTTGTTAATCTTGACTGAGAGCCACAACACTGGAAGAATATTTGTTCAGCCAGAATATTATGCATGAAAGTGAACATCTTTTGCAGTTGATTTTCCAACCTCTATATGAACAATAACATCACAGTAACTTTAGAGAAAATCCACTGACTGCATGGATTTTTTTTTTTCATGATACCAGGGATCGAACTCAGGAACTAACGCTTGCCTGGCAAGCACTTATTACACTGAGCTATTTCCGCAGCTTCGACTACACGGATCTTATCACCTTCAGAAATGTTTGAACCCAGAAATGCAAAATCAAAACCTTAATCTTACTCTAGAAAGAAAAGCACATTTCTAGGACTCATTTGAAAAGAGATATAAATATTCTTACTCGGTGCATAGATTATATGATTTTATGTAGGCAGTTTTCATTTTTCTTCATAAATCCTCTAAATGTTTCACCAGAAAGGATGATATGTGAAAGAGTTATTATCAGAATTAATATTTTGCATCTCTTTCATCATAATCTCCCAAATTTATTCTTTATTATTTTTAAATTTTCATCTAATCACAATTCGTGGTTTGGGGACAAAGATTTTGTTTTGTCTTTCTGGCTGAACAATATTTACCTAGTATGTAACTATAATGCCTGTCACATGGTTGACATTTTAAAAATATTTTAATACCTAAAACTGCTACATATTAGAATCAAGAGAGTATCTAAGGTTTTAGTTTTAACTATTATGAAGCCGAAAACATTTAGGTGTTCATGTATTAATCTAGATTCAGAGATTCCCAAACTGAGATATTTTACAATTATAATCATATTTGTTAATAGATGAATGGATATTGGTTTATTTCACATATAAGTAACTGAGTCACTTACTTACAAAATCTTAATATACTTTTTATAAACAAAATCTCCATAACTGTTGAAGAGTAATGGTTGAGAGATTTTATATTTTTCTATTAGATGCTAAAAATAAGAGAGAGAATATCATTGTCAGTAGTAATAGAAGTAGTGTTAGAACTAAATAAACAGTTGCTAAATAAGTGAGTTAATGAATTATTGATTTTTCAAGCTTATATTAGATACAATGCTAAGTAATTTAAATCTTACATGACTTGCAATATACATATTTATTACAATTTCAAGGATTAGGAAAACCAATTCAGAATAGAAATGAAACTTGCCTGAAGTCTCACAACATAGAATTGTAAAGAGATTAAATATATGGACAAGGATATAAACCTTTTCAAAATGAGTTTTATAAAACTATCCAGTGCTAATTTGCAAGCCCAACTGCTTTTCATTGAAATATGGGTACCATATCTACCCATTCAGAGTTTTTATCACTGAAAGGAAACATATTTATCGAATTCCCCTTTACAAATGAAAGATGACTTGGGGCAGTAAGTATATTTCGATAGTAGCAGTTATTCAAGTTCATAGAGCAAAATGGTCATCTATCTGGAGAGGAGAGAAAACACTAGCCAAATATAACTAAATCATTTTAATAATTCTTTATTTATTTTACTAAAGATTAATTCTACTGATGGCTTTGCCTAAAGAACCTTTGTGATGACGCTTTTAAAAAGAAGACCACTAAATTCTATGAAAATGAACAGTGTCAAGATTTATCTGAAGAGGGCTGCAGTCTAAGCGCCTTACTAGGCAAACACAAGGACCCAGGCACCACATGCCCTGCCAGCCCTGACTGGAGTGCACCCAGCCAGCCACAGACATTGAGAATGGTGGTGCACACCTGTAATCCCAGCACTGGGAAACCTGAAACAGGAAGATCACTGTGAGTCTGAGCTACATAGTGAGACCCTGTACCAAATACATAAAATGAAAGGAAAAAAAAAATTTAAAAAAAGATTTAACTGACACGACACTATTTACCTTTTCCAGAAATTAATGCAGAGTAACAGCTGAAAGCTCCGAAAATCATAGACTCTCAGAAGACCCATGCATAAAATGAAACAAAGAGTAGCACAAAGAGGAAAAAGATTTCAATTATCAAAGATCTGAAAAAGGAAATAAATGTATTCAGGTCATAGGAGAAAATGCTAACTAAAAGTTGAAGTCCCAAGTAATTTTCTCTCTATGAGAAGTTACTTTAGTATTCAAAAGAAACATCTGAATTAGAAAAGCAAAAGGGCACTGAGGTTCAGCAGAGAATACTGTCAGTTATTCTATTACTAATTGCGAAGTAAATCTTTCTAAATAAGACAATAAACTAAAAGAGATCTTAAATATGTTAATATCAGCAATTGCTACAAAATCAAATTAGAGAAATTTAAAACTATATGCAAAATTCAACACGAACAGAGAACTTGAGAGTATTTTGTGCTTATTTATGAAACACTTAAATGGGAGACTAAGGAGAGCACACCAGTCCCCCATTCAGTAGTAAAGCAATATATGCAACAAGGATTCAGTCTAATGTCATTAAATTTTAGTCAATCTAATTTCTCTGTTCATCAGCTTTATGCATATGATTCTCAAGTCAACAGTTCCAAATGCCAGGAAAGATAAGGAGAAATTAAGCCAAAATGAACAAATCAAATTATTAATCTAGTGTTTGAAAATGAGAGAACTTAGCCTAGGATCTCTGCTGCTGCGACAGCCTTGATTTCAGACAGTGTCACTGTGCTCATTATGAGAGTGGGAATGTCTAATTCAGCTTCAGCATTTTCTTTGTTTTGATGATTTGATGGGGCCGGGCTAATGATACATTGCTAGATATATCCTAACTGGTAATGGGGCAACTCCTGGGGAGAAAGCAATGAAATGTTATATTTTGCAGCTCTGGTGAAAGAGGCACTGTAAGCTGCACCGCATGTTCCCATCAGGGGTTGAAATTACAAAAATAATTTTGTGTCTTTAAAGTTTCCAATAAATTATGAAACCCCGACATTGGTGAGCTTGCTCAAAATACTACCAAAACAAAAATTCAACAAAAATACTGCTGCCATTGGATTGATTTAATCCACTGAAAACCCATAAAAATGATGGAAATTATTTGATTTTTTTCAATCATTTCTACATGAACGAAGAATTTCAATCTTTGAATTGCAAAATTCATGGTGAATAGAAATAACAAAATAAGATGCAGTAGAAGTCACCTTGCCTCTGAGACTAGTGGTTTGTTCAGGCCACTCTT
>NDGN011472447.1:0-11172 GCA_002564285.1 Tympanoctomys barrerae | reverse complement strand
GATTAGCCTTTGCATGCCTACGTGACTGAAAGCTCTGCGGCCACCAGGAATGAACTGGTAGATGAAAGACAACTTGTGATTAGAAAGTGCTTTCCGATGACATTTTAAGTACAGTAAAGCTCACAACTCCCCTCTCAACCTGTTTCCTGCACCCTGAAACACTGTGGAGCTGAGTCTGGAGTAGGGCAGGAATCAGACGATGTTTGCCGAGTGACGGATTTCCGAGTGAAGCAACCCCAGGCCCTCTGCGCTCACTTCTTCTCTCAAGTCTTCTTGCAGTTCCGGAAGTCCTTTCCTAGTGATCCAAAGGCTGGAGTCTGGAAGGGCCTCTTAGGGAGTCAACCCTTCCTCTGACATTTGCTGTGTGCCTTGGGCCGAGGTGCACAACATTGCCACAATTCAGTTTTCTCAGCTCTAAAACAGGGACGACATGACAACATTCTAGGATGATTCTGGCTATTTCACAGAGTAATATACATAATGCGCTCAGATCAGGATTTACTACACATGATAAGCGTTGTTAGCATTGTCATAATCTACTAGCAGGATGCTTTGGATACTTGTACTGGATTTCTGTTGGTCTGTGGAAAGGAGCAGTTAATACTTAACTTTTGTTTTCTTGTCTTCTTTTTTTCCTGTTTCTCCCTTCTTAATTTCTTATAATTTTTTTCTTTCTTTTCATAATTGCACATGCATGTTTCTGGTAGTCTGAACTCTGAAGACAATAATACGCAATATAACAAACACTGTTGAATTCCTATCACTTTGTTTGAAGTTCTGTATCATTTCTAAGTTTTCTTTTATATTACTAGTCTGTACCCTTTTTTATTTGTATATTCTGGGTTTTGAGAAAGAAATAGAAATGAGACAGTTTCAAAACAGGTTAGTAGCACACTTACAATAATTAACACCTTGCATATTGTTGTCTTCATAGTAGTTGTTCATAGTACAAGATGCAGACAGGATATCTTGTCTAAACACTGTTAGTATAAATCTNTCTTCTCATTGAACTAAGAGAAAGTAGCTGTATATCTACTCTAACTATTTTGTATATACAGAGACATATTTTTTCACTACAAAATGGTCCTTTATTTATATCTGCCTTTTTGTTTCGTTTTGTCAGAGATGCGTGTTCCATTGCCATTCAAATATTGTAGGTGCTTGAATTCAGCAAAATAACCCAATAGAGTCCAGTAGTCCATAATAGCAGTGGGTTATCAGCAGAACTGGCAATGTTAGAAGTTGTTGACTTGAGCCTTTTACAGTTCAGCTTATTAATATGACATTACTTTTTATGCTTTGTGGTTATAGTTTTCGGCTGGGTGGTTAAGACCAAGTTAAAGGAAGACCTATATAACTAAAAATGTAACTTTTGTATCAGACAAGGTCAGTCAAATCTCCTCAGGATTTCCCCTGGAACCATGTACACACCTTGTGGCCTTTTGACAGTGTCAGCCATCTGGATGAATCACGGCCCTTGCTTGACCAATTTGCTCTCTGTAAAAGCCTGAGAGAATGTTTTACATTCTACTCATTGTACCAATGAGAAGACCAAGCTAACACTCATGATGTTCAAATGACATATCTGCAGTCACCAAGCGAGTTAGTGGCCTGGCCAATGTCTCAGACACTGAACTGTATCCTTAGACTCCTGGGCTTCTCAACTTTTCCCTGGATCTTGGAAAAGGGGTGCAGATGGCAGGAGAGGGGCAAGGAAGGAAAACATCAAGCCTTTTCTAGAAAGGGGCTTTGGGTACTCCTGCTGGGGAGGCTCCAGCATCCCCACCACCTCCCTCCACCTCACCGTTCTCCTAACACACACATCCCCAGGCAGCCCCTTCCACAGCCCACTGCCCGCGGGACGCCAAGCGCCCATCGGAGGAAATAACCTGCGCGAAGCACCCGTGGACTCAACACAGCTTTATTAAAAAGTAAGTCTCAAATTATAACACTCACTGGGGAAGACTTGCTTTCCTGCCAATTACGGCTAATAGAAGAAAATTAATGTAGCAATTAATGTGGCTGCTCTTACAGCCGGCATAATATGTGCCGGACCAGAGTTCGCTTTCTTACCGCAGCCTGATAACAGGAGAATGAGTGCCTGGAGCTTAATAAAGTTTTGCTTCCTCTTTGTTTAAACTCTCAGGCCATAACTTACTTAAGAAACACAGAAAGAAGAGATTATTTAACATTTTACAGGTTCCCACGAGCCATAAATCACTTTCACACACGCCATATTTGTTGAAAAGGACAGAATACATTCAATTTTACAGTATATTAAACTTCATCTAATTTGAACGTAAGAACAGACCAGCAAAATAAATGACCAATTTCTGAAGCAGAAATTACCATTTGGTCGGTGCTATTACACAGCTACTGGTATTTTATCATGTTCTTAACATAATGTTGCTTGTCTAGTGATGCATAGTTATAATACTATTCCAAATTAGAAGGCGGTGAAAGAGAAGTACATACAGTTTTTTTTTTAATAGGCGTCATTTGTCAGATGTTATTCTGAGGGCTTTGTGCTGATGATAATATGCAGATTAGAGGAGACGTAAATAGCGGGAGAAAGGAGCAGCCGCCCGGAGGAAACAGGTTCGCAGTCCTGAGCCATCAGGAAGAGAGGTGGTCGGGCAGCCCCAGCCCTCGGACGCAGACAGCAGTGATCAGCTTGCGCAGTTCAACAAAAGGAGAAATGCCGCCCACTATTCCCACGCGGGCGCTCGAGCCTCACTGTGACCATTGTCAAGAGCCACGCTGCCCGGTGTGGGGTCATTTAGGAACATCTTTCAAGCCCATTCTCACAGTGTAGTGTGCGTGCAGAGAAGCCCCGATGGTGGTCCCCTCATTTCCTAACGAAGCTTTTGTGGGAGAGGAGACGACCAAGAGTTGGTGGGGGAAGGAATTCACGGGAGCCGTGGACGCTGGGAAACGGGCCGCGCCTGCGGCGCAGCCGCACCGGGTGGGCTCTTCCCTCCAGATCAGCCGTTCATTCACGAAATGATAATTGCGCGTTCTCAGGCGGCCTTCTCTGTGCCAAGTGCGATGAATAGTACAGATCGTGGGGCCCCGACTTTCTGGAAAACTCATGATGTAGCAAGGCCACAGAGTTTAGGGATTAAATCCATGGATTTTGGGATTAAATAGCCTGCCTCGGAATTACAGCAGTATCACTTAAAAGCTATGCGCCCTAAAGCAATTGAGTTACTTTCTCTGTGGCCCGATCTTCTCATCTGAGAAAAGGGTACACTAGTAGCGCCTGCAGGGAGACTGGTAAAGCTGAAATGACCGCGGATGCGTTTGCACAACGTCTGGCATAGTGCATGCTAGCCGTTCACCGTTTTGTGCCCAAGTTATAAATCCCTGCCCCACTCTGACCCGGGTCACCATAATCTCTCACCTGGAATTCTCTGCCTCTTCCTTGCTCTTCTAGGCAATTCTGCCTAGAAAAGTTCATGGGGATTCTCTTGAGATGATTCAGGTCATTTGCCTCAGCAGCTTCCCCAGCACCCTTCGGACAAAGCTATAACTCGTCAGCGGTCTCTGCGATGAGACCACTCCGCACCCGTCCAGCACCTGCTCTCCAGCCACTCCAAGCAACTTTCCACTCCAAAACTGTTCTCACCTTGTTCGTATTCTCGTGCCTGTCTCGTAGATTTTGCCGATGTCGCTGACTCTTCCTAGACCTCGCTGCCTTGTCTCAGTTTGAAGAACCCTGGGTCTGGAAAGCCGTCCTGGCTCCCCGCATGAGCCCAGATGCCCGTCTTTCCCACAGCGCCTGTGTCTTCCTCCTGCCAGCCCTTCCCACCCTGGCACTGCTTCTCTGCCATTTTATTGATGGATCCTGACTGTATCCTGCCCATTTTCCACTTCCATCCCACATGCCAAGCGCGGGGGGCCGGCATGTGCACAACGCTGGTTGAATTAATGAATTTGTAAGACCCAGCAGCCTTGGGACATAGGTTTCCTCCTCATTCTCTGCGACTCTGAAGATCTTGCAGCAAGGTGAAAGGGAACTCCTGGCTGTGGCATTGCCAAGGTGTGCCAGGCTGAAGCGGGGCTCTCCGCGGGCCTCAGATTTATGCCCCATGCTCATGGCTGTGGTACCAACCCCTCAGCTCACATAAATCACTGTGCAGCAATCTGGCTCCTAAGATGGGGAGCTTCCTAAGCTCCTAGCACTTTGCAGAGGAGCTGGCAGAATTAGGCATAAATCCACTTCTTGATTGAATAAGCAAACACCCCACTGCTTGAAGTGATTTACTAAATTGCAATGCATGGTGACAGACGGGAGATTCAGAGTATGGGCCTGCTTAGCAATCAGAAATTTCTAACCACAGCGCTGCTTTTACCACTGCCTCTCCCTGGTTTCACCTGAGATGCCCCTGCATCCATCTACTCACCCCATCGATGCCCACTGAGCACCACACAGGCCAGGTTAAGTATGTACCCACAGATCACTTGGCTTCAATTTTATCTGTACAATGACCCCACAAAGTTGGTTGGTGGCTGGGGAGATGGCGCAGAGGCCTAAGTACCAGCTTGGCAAGTGCAAAGAACTGGGTTTGATCCCGGTACTACATGTCGTTCTGGGCCTGGAACTCCAGACGTGCCTTGCTGGCCTTGAAACACAGCATCTGTAACCCCAATGCTTGGGAAAATGAAAACAGGAGGATCACTATGAGTCCGAGCTGTGTAGCGAGACCCTGTATCACATAAATTAAAAACAAAAAAGATTTACAAAGTTGTTGCGATTTTTTTCCATCTGTCAACAAATGTCACCCAATATCACACAGCTATTAAGTGGTAGAACTCACACTCAGTCTCTAAAACATCCACCAAGAAGCCCAAGAATTTTTCAACTTCACACTAGGTTTTCCAGTGCCACATTTTCTTATACTTTGTACCCTCTACACCTAATTCCTCTCCTTCTTCTTTTATCTCTTTTTTAAAAATTTTCTCCAACCTGCATGTGTCAAGAAAGAGTAGGTAGTGTTGAAGTACCAATATCTCCAAATGCTAGTGTCCTCATATGGCAAAGGGATTTGTTTGTTTGTTTGCTTGCTTGTTTGTTTCTATTCCTTGCTCAGTCTGCGTGCTTAATGTAAGCTAGCTTGGAGTCTCTACTGCACAGACACCAGGTTACATGGGCTGATGGATTCTACCTTTCTGCAGTGTATATTTTGGAACCCAAGTGATTTGGTCACTGCAGAAGGAAAAGCGAGTCAGTGCTGAAGAACGCCTGACTCACTTACTCACACTACTTAAGGGAACTAGATATATTGATGCACAAAAGAGTTAAGTACAGTTTTCCATGTACATCAAAGGATGAATGTACTGAGTTTTCCTAATAAGAGTCACACCATTCTCCTTTCCTTTATATTCCCTTCTTCCTTCACTCAAGAGATATTTACTGAGTTCGTGCACTCTGCCAAGGCCCTAAACCAGGCATCACATCAGAGATACAAAGACAAAGCAAAACAAGCACAGACTTTCCGCTGCAGAGGCAATATGACTAGGAACACACACTCACACACACAGACACACACACATACACACATAAACACACACACACACATACACTAATCTAATGGACATGCCAGTAAATTAGAGCTCTGTCAGCTTGTGGGAAACACAAACAAACGACTTCATGACAACCTATAGCAAGTGTGAATTAACCTTGGAATCAGAGAAAGCTTTTGTTTAAATAAAGCTTTTGATTATAAGCAATGGAATCTACCCTATGTCAAATTAAACAGACATAGAATTTAATTAAGAGATACTGAGCGGCTGACAGATTTGAATCTATGCAGCTTCCGCATCTTTCGATTTGAAATCTGGGCCAGTGGCAATGGTAATTTTCCTCCTAGCTGCAAGAAGTTCCAGGATGAAAAGTATCTGGCACTGTTAATTTCCAGGTAGCACACAAATAATGAAAAATGTTCATTACAACTAATCTAAAAAGTAGGCAGGAAGCTAAGATGTTGAAGACTAATGGGAACAAACAGTGGGGGGGGGCAGAAAAGGAAAGAACACTTGATACTTTTCCTTTTTCCGTATTTAAAAAAAAAGTCCAATTATGAACAAAAGTTCAGAGGATAACACGAGGAAACCTACTGCTATGCTTCAACAATTAGCAACTCCGTGTGGCTTCATAACTACCCCAATCCACTTTTCCCTGCCCCGTGTGCATATTACTTTGAAAAATCCAAGATAACATACAAGTAATTCTTCTTTATGTATCTATGAACATAACAACACATTTACAAAAACAGCATAATCTTCATGCAATTATCTCACTTAGAAAGAACAATAATTATTTGGTATTATCAAATCCCTAGTTAGTATTTCTATTTCACTAGTTACCCTTAAAATTGCTATACAGGGTGACAGATCAGAATTCAAATGAATTGTACACATTTTGACTGACTTATAATGTCTTTTGTCTTTTACAATACATCCATCACCTCTTTATTTCCCTTGCAGTAGGGAAGAAGTTTTGGAAAAGAGGACATAGACATAGATGTAAATGTTGATGTGCGTGTGTACAAACACAGAGCCTGAAATGATTCAGACACAGACACAGGCAGAAAGACAAAAAGAGACAAAAGACAGCGACAGGCATAAATTAGGCAGACACATAAAAGCAGACAGCGGGCGACACTACAGATAGCTAAGAGGTGTTCTATGGTCTGAATTTTGCCAAGCGTCTGCTGCCCCTCTGTTTCCTATACTTAGCGGGTAGATGAAGAGATTTGACCAGACTCCAGTTCGGTATTCGGCATGATCGTCACAGGAGATGCATTCTTCATTGCACAACAGCTCGCTTGTGCCCGGCTGCCGCCTTGTTCTGGTGGCGCACACCACCACGCCCAGTGTCAATTGCTGTCTCAGTGTGCCCCAGGGGTGGGGCCAGCATAGCGTGCTGGTGATCAAACACTGGCTGCTGCGCTCTGCCTAAGCAGGTGCTTTAGTCCACTGAACTATCTGGATGGCCCAAGACAGCATAACCTTTATTTGCTAGATTTCAAAACGATGAATTGGTTCCCTGACATTTTCCAACAACAAATGACTTGTTTTAGAATTATCATGGGAGATAATGTGGTACCAGGAATTGAACTTGTGTCCCTGCTCTTGTCAGGCAGAATTATCATGGGAGATAATTCTAAAACATGGGAGATATTATCATGTTTTAGAATTATCATCTCATACATGCTCACGTGCAGCTAGTGAGGCTCCCATCATGGTGCATGCTCTCACTTGCTCCAGTCCAGCCATGGAACCAGGAGCGTCTCGTTCTTGTTGGTGTCTAAATTCCCTACCTCCGTGCTAGCTGTTCTTTGACAGCTTTCTTGCTTTCTAGAATGACCTTGGCAATTCCCCACCCTGTCTTCAACTCAGCCACTGTGCCAGTTTTCTCTGATTCTTTGCTTGGGAAACAGTATATAGATATCGCAGTACCGGCACTAGGTGTTCTTGGCTACTGAGTTGTCCATGGTCTTTATGCTGTTCTAATGAACTTATTTCATATTTAATACTGCTTTTAACTCTTTATTTATTTGGTACAGGGTCTCACTATACAGCTCAGACTCATAGTGTTCCTCCTCTCTAGGCCTCCCCGGTGCTGGGATTACAGGCATGTGCCGCCACACCCTGTTTCAGTGTCCAGCAGCATGGCATGTGGTACCAGGAATTGAACTTGTGTCCTTGCTCTTGTCAGGCAGGCGTTTCGACAGCTGAGCTCTCTCTCCAGATATCTTCTCAATATTTTAATTCTTTTAAACTTCTTGCTCCCCCTCCTTTTCATTCCATTGAAGAAATAGGAAAACGAATGCCTCATTTAACACCTGCCATATGGCTACCTTTCCACTGCCTGGTGTTCTAGAGAAAGAGCCCCATCATGACGGGAAAGGCTGTGACCTCAGGCTGGGTTAATTTTAGAGCTTGCTTGCAGGTAAGTGCCTACCAGTTCCTTAATGCAAGTTTCAATGAGACAAACCTTGTGAATATTCTGCAGCCCCTCATTCTCATTCCTATGACCTCCCCAGTGGAAGGAGTCCTATCAATATAAATCAGCATGCTCAACATAGGAGTCCTAGAACAGAGGTTTCTACAAAGAGGTGGATTCGATGCAAAGGATTAGGGTTCTGATTGGCTTAGGTGAGAGAATGCTAGGGAATTCCTTACAGAATAGGAGATATTTGTGCCCTATTTAAAGAATTATCAGAGGCTGGGAAGGCACAGAATGACAAACCTGGTAGGTACAGGGAAAAGCATATCAAAGGAGGAAAGCTATGCACAAGTTCAATAGCACTTGTGCATGTTTTAAACGGGACTTCTCGTCAGCAAGACAAGACAGATACTTTTAAGATAGACCCCGTATTGGAATAATGAGGTCTTAAGCTCAACCAAGACCCCCAGATATTTCTGTGAGATAAATAGGCATGAACCAGAAGTGCTGGGCGCGTCGCAGGAAGCAAGGAGGAAGACCTGGCTCCTGAACTGGGAAGCTGAAAGTATGCAGGGGAAGAATGAGAATTTCGAAGATGAAGAAATATTTATTTCAGGATGAAGTTTGAGATGTTCCTGATGTGGATACATACAGGAGAAGGTAGACTCCCTGAGGTTGGCATTCGGCTAAACTGGGGAAGCATTTATGAATCTTGGGATGCCTCTTACAACTACATGCTCCATCTGAGAAGCCAGACCATAAGCAAGCTTTATTCCTGTCTACCAATGCTTTGAACTATGCCTATATGCAACAACATTAGAATTTGCTTACTCTCAGATTAATACGAAATATTATGGTTCACTGTGGGAATCCTTCCCAATAGAGACATTCCATATTGCGTGCTGAGTAACTGACTACATGGAGAATAAATGATTCAAATGCATTACTTCTTGTGGGAAATCTGCCTAAGAGATGGAGACCTGGAAGATAGACCAGAAGCACAGGTACCCACCAAGGGATATCTAGTGGCATAATGAAGCTAAGAGGCAACGTGCAGTGTGTGCTAGAGTTGTATCAGAGCCCCAGTAGAAATAGCAGAGGGAGAGAGGGAGCATTTGGACTCCAGAGATTCATGAGAGCCTGCTGACGAATTCTGAAGGGTACTCCTGTGTATTATGGAGGGTCAGCTGCTATAGTGGTTTCCCAATAGCAGGCAGTCTTATGTGGGCAGCAGCAGGAACTCAAACGCCTCGTGTCTGTATCTCTGAACAATTTCCAGGGCGTCTCCAGGGCTCAGTACCCATTTATATGGATTGGTGTTCCAAGAATGATTTGCATGAAGCTTGGAAGAAAGGTTTCTTCACGTAGGGGATAATTAGAGTAACAGGAGGGCCTCTGTCACTTGTGGAAGAAGTGTACCCAAGGCTCAAATGCTTTGTGAAACACAGCACATGGGCATCATTGCTTCTGCAGTTGAAGTAAAAAAAAAAAAAAAAGTATAGCACAGCTGTGGAACAGAGTTATCATCAAATAGGGGTGG
This sequence comes from Tympanoctomys barrerae, assembly GCA_002564285.1. NCBI lineage: Eukaryota > Metazoa > Chordata > Mammalia > Rodentia > Octodontidae > Tympanoctomys > Tympanoctomys barrerae. The sequence continues at coordinate 1,678 of NDGN011472447.1, read as the reverse complement.
AAACCAGAGCCACGTTGAACACTTGAAGATGGATGCTTTTAGGAAGTCGAGAAGCAGACCCCAAAAACTGGCATGTTTCTATGGGACACTGACAGCAAAAGAGGACACATCTCTGGGGTGACCAGAACACAGGAACATGAAGGCACATATTTGTTTGAGGTACACAGTAAACTTCCCAATTCTATCAGGAAATCATTGGAAGGCTTCGCAGCATGAGATGGGGCATGGAGTTAAGGAAATTGGGATATTTGTGTTAAGGTATCCTCGTTCATAATCACAGGATGCCTAGCCTAGGGCATCAGTGCTAGGTATACTCCCCTTGCTCCTTGTAATAAACTCCCATGTCTCTTTTATCTGTAGCCTTAATGAGCCTGGTTAAATTCACTAAGTGCAATGAAAATACAGTCTTGATGGGCACTAACGGCATAGACGTGGTAACTAAAGCCTGTTCTCATTAACCCCTTCCATCTCTGGACTTCCACTTAGAGATAAAAAATACTATAGGTTAATGTATTAGCCTTCTGCTCTGTAATAATTGGTTTTAAACAATTAATCTGAGACCATAGGTTACAGTTTTCTTCTTTTTTAAAAAATGTATTTGGTTGCTGCAGGGCCTCACCATGCAGCTCTGAGTCATGGTTATCCTCCTGCTTTCAGCCTTCCCAGTGCTGGGATTATAGGCATGTGCCACCACACCTGGACTCTGGCCAGCTCAACCCACCCTGGGGGCAGGGCTGGTGCAGCATGTAGTGCTGGGGATCGAGCTGTGGTCCCTGCACTCCCCCAAGCTTGCCTAAGCAGGCACTTTAGCCTTCTGAGCTATCTCACAGACTCTGGTGACGGTTTTCTTTTGGCAGCTCAGTGATGGGAGGGAGTAGAACAGTTCATCTCGTATCTTTATTTTCATACTATGAGTTTGTTGGCACAGTCACAGGGCCAAAGAGTTGAACAGTAAGTGCTTCTCACTGCTGACTAAACCTTTCCTTGTTTCCTTTGCCCTCCTGTACTTGTTTACAAGTCAGGTAACCGAATAAGTGCCAGGTGTGCACGTAGGAATGTACGATCTCAGGTAAGTCAGTATAAATTCAATTTATTTCCAATTTGGGTGGAAACTGTCTGTACATGGGCACTTGTTGGGTCACCTCCCTAAGTGCCGATGGCACCAGCCAAAGTCCATGACAAGAGCAGACTTCTGTGTTCTGTACTTTGCGTGACTTTTTCTGTCCCCACTCATGCTTTCCAAGACATTGTGTTCATGCTGGCTTTGGGCAGAGGGGCAGCTCTGTCAGGCAGCTGGATCTGCAGTATTTGCCCTTGGGAAAGAGGTGGCAGGGTGGATATGGGCTACTTACACTTGGAAAAGCTACCAGCATCTTTCTAAACACTCATCGTCCAGGTAAGCTCCTTCTGCTAGGCTGGGATCCCCTCAGTAGCTGCACTGAGGTCCCAACTAACAAAAAGAGACCTGCTTAGGCAGATGCAGCGGCCGGGATTCGATCCCTGGCATGCCATGCAGGCCCTCAATTGCACTGAGACTGCAATTGAGACGGGGCATGGTGGCACAAGCCTGTAATCTGAGCACTTGGAAGGCTGAACACAGGTGAATCACTATGAATCCAGTCTACCTAGTGAGACCTTGAAGACCCCGTAGACCCTGTAGACCCTGTAGACCCTGTAG
>NDGN011472442.1:0-25042 GCA_002564285.1 Tympanoctomys barrerae | reverse complement strand
GCCTGAGAGAATGTTTTCTCTCCATGTGACTCTCCTTAGGCACACTCTACATCATCAATCACAGAAAGAAAGTTTTTCTGATAAAGTTTGGGAAGAGATTTGTTCCATGGCATTTGCAACTCACCTGAGCTGGCCTGGAAATCATTAAACAGTCATATGCAGATCACATTACTTCTGTTAATGCTCAAAATGGGACACACAGTCTGGACAAGGTCCATGCCATGATGGTTATGTATCATATTCTCAGGCCACTCTCAAAACTGTTTCTTAAAATTAGCCATAGCCAGGGCTGGCCAAATAGTTTAGCACATTAAATCTCCTACAAGCAGGCACAGGGGCTGGGGGTTCAATCCCTGCCCCCAGGGTGTGCTGAGACTGCAATTAAGTCTGGGCTTGGGGCACTTGCCTGTAATCCCAGCTCTTGGGAGGCTGTAAATAGGCAGATCACTACAAGTCTGATCTAGTAGTGAGATCCTGAACATCCTGTAAACCCTTCCCTAAAACACAAAAAAAAATTAGCCATAGCCAATACTATACCAGCCACAAATGCAATTTGAAGTCATCATATTTTGGAATGACTTCAATGGAATCAAATAAGTGCAGTTTTGGACTGATAAATTACTAACTTTAATGGTGTTCCTCCAAAGCAGCCTTCTATGCTTAGAGGGAGCCTGGGAAAGTGTATTTGTGATGCTAGAAATAGAAAGTGAATCTGCACATTGTAGCAGCTATAAAATTTTGTACCCATTGTCAGCCTACACCCAGATGGATCAGAATCAGAGTAGAGAGAACAGATTAAATACGACAGCTTCTGGTTCTCCCCACAATCTTAACATGATGAGGGGACTTTATTCCAAGTGTTTTGCTAGAATTAACACTGCTGCCCCCCCATTGACAAAATAATCCCTCCTGGAGCTGGTTGCTTTGATTTACTGTCAAAATCCTCTGAAACTTAAGAACATGTTGGGCCCGGGATGGTCTGTGTCACAGTCCCCTTGCTCGAGGGCATCCAGTCCTGTCTGTCTACTTCCAAGTCCTTATAAAGAAAAGCCTGCCTGATTTCAGGTTCTCTTCTCCACGCTCAGGTCTCTTCCCTAACCACTTCCTGTTTGATATATATATTTTCCAACCTTGAAGGCCATCTTAAATTATACCCTACAATGTCACTCCCTTTTCGCTTTTATTTTCATTGTGAATTACATACAGTCGCACTAAGAAGTACAGTTTTCCTGACATCAGTTGAAGCTTCTAATTTGGAACTTGTATTTATTTAAGCCGAATTACTTGTTGGCTCTATTAGTCCTACCCAGTCCATGACTTCTGACTGTTCAGTTTGCTCAGAATGAGTAGCAGTGTGTTTATTTCTTCCCAGACAGGACTTCTCTGTGAGCGTCAGGTGTGCTAGATAACATGCCTTATATCTCAGATGATTTATTCACTCTCAACCTCTTTGAAATTTTTGCTAAAGGTTGATATGACTGCTTTCAGTTTGGTCTCTAATATAATCCCCTGAATAGCAATTAATAAATAAAAGATGGTTACGATATTTGACAGAAAATATGGGCCTTCTCAGTTTTCTTCCTATTTTCACCAGACTTCCTGTCAGACATCCCTAGGAGCTGGTGGTATACACTATTTTCTGTAAGTGCCAAAGCTTTTAATATTGCTTCAATACCCCTCGACATCTATGTTGCCTTTTGTTGTCTTGTCAAAAGCGATCTTATTCAATTTCTGTTTTTTCACCTTCCCTCCTTATGCATATAAGAAACATGCCTCTTTCTGGATTGAACAGTAACATATCCTCAGTATTTATGCTTGCAAGTAACACCTGCAACTTGTCCCTGAAATTTCTTACATTTTTATTCTTGCTTGCTCTCATCTCTTGTCACATTTAATGAATACACATTGTTCCCTATAAAATACAGTACTTATTGTCACCATGTACATTGCTTAAGCTGCAAAGTTGCCTCCTATAAGTTAATGATGAACCCATGAGACGATATCCAGCTTTTGCAGCTCACTTGCCTGGTCACAGGCTACAGGGCTAATGTGAATTAATCTTTTTTCAGAGCTGATAAAAATGCAGACTAGTTCAACTTGGCCATAACCAAAGAGAGAGCAGAGACCAAATTCTGCATTACACAGAAAAGTATGTGTGCAAAACAAAAAAGCTATGATCAGTTCACTTAGGCAAGTCAAGTCAGTTCAAGTTGGTTTGTTTATTTGTTTATCTATTTATTTTGTACCGAGGATTGAACTCAGGACCTTGCACTTGCCATGTAGGCCCTTAAGCCTTTGAGCTATCTCCCCAGCCCAGTTTAGTTTCTTCATCTGTAAGATACTCATAGTAGTGCCAGTAGCCCAACTCTAAGGATTATATAAGCAAAGCACTTAGCCTAATACTTGGCACAGACTACTGTACACATTGTTAGCTATTAATACTATTGTCATTATTTTGACCATTTTTAACATATTTCAGAATAGCTGTAAGCATGTATAGTGCTACGTAACTTTTTGTGGAGATATAGATATAGATATAGATATAGATACATCAAGCCTTTGCTGTGCTTTTCCTTATACCCCTGCATTACCTAATAGTATGTTTGGCTATTGGTGGTAGTGTTCACAGTGGCAGCAGTAGTAGAAGCAATACTAGTGGTAACAATAATGAAAGCCACGCTGTTTATGGAGTTTCCAATGTGCAAGGCATTGAGGTAGAATTCTAGGAGCAAAATCCTTAATATGTGCTCAATCTATATCTATTGAAAAATTGTGGGGCCCAGGGAGAAAGCTCAGTAGAATAAATGCTTGTCTGGCAAGTACAGGGTCCTAAGTTCAATCCCCTGTATTGCAAAAAGAAAAAAAATTGCCCAGGAGTTTTAGTTCCAGAAATACAAGTGTGGTCTTGACGACAGTAATCTGCCTTGAACCTAGAGGAGAGCATGCACTTTGGCCCTGGTAAAATAGCTTGGAAGAGAAAAACAAGAGCCTAGATGGATTTCTTCCATCTTTAAATAATTCTGTATTGCTACTACTTAAGTAGCCTAATGTTGCTGTTAATAGTTGGGAGGCCAGCTTAGGTGGAAATAGGGTAAAAAACAGTAGAGGGGTGCAGGTTCAGGTGAAACCCTACAAACTCAGAAAAGGATTTTTATTTCATTCCTTTTTATTTACATGCAGAATAGATAAATTTTATTCACTATACACTAATAGCCATTAGGGTAAAGTATTTCATTAGAAAAATTATAATTGTTGGCCAGCCAGATAGGCCAGCGGACTAATGCTCCTGCTTAGGCAGAGCCTAGGGCCAGGGTTTGATCCCCTGGCCTGCCATGCCGGCCCCTCCCCTGGGGTGCTCTGAGGGAGCAACTGAGACTAGGCGTGGTGGCACACACCTATAATCCCAGCACTTGGGAGGCTAAAAACAGGAGAATCTTTAGGAGTTCAATCTCCGAAGTGAGCCCCTGTAAACCCTGTACCAAATACATAAAAAAAAAAAAAATTACAATTGTTAATGTTTCTTGATTTTCAAATACAGTGTGTCTAACAATCATATAAGTAATCATGGTAACAATAAAACGTTCAATATGTAGGTGTGCCCTGGATGGGTACTGAGAGGCAGGCCTTATGCTAGATGTTCTCTGTGTGTGTGTGTGTGTGTGTGTGTGTGTGTGTGTGTGTGTATACATGTGTATACCTGTATGTGTACTCTCATATGTACTGAAACTGTAGATAGTGACAGCCTTTTAAATATGTGTGTCTACATATGTGTATATTATGCATGCATATGCATTTCTTTGTATAAGATATATTTAAATATTCTTACCTCAAATCTTATCACACCTTCCAAACAAGAAATAAACCAAAGCTCAGAGAAATGAAACCACTTGCTCAAGGTCAAAAAGAGTGTCAAAGCTTGAATGTAGCCCCCAATTCCTATTCATTTTGACACTGCATTTTGAAAAATATCCAAAAGGAAGTGACCTTAGAATGACCAGTATTTCCACTGAACCACACTGCCCCATTATGGAAGGCGTGACCTCTTGCCCTTTCTTTTCCAGAATCCCCAAACAAAGACTTTGGCCCTACTCTGGGATTGAAAAAGTCCAGTTCCTTGGAGAGTCTGCAGACTGCTGTGGCCGAAGTCAGAAAAAATGAACTCCCTTTCCACAGACCCCGGCCACACATGGTCCGAGGCCGGGGCTGCAACGAGAGCTTCAGGGCAGCCATTGACAAGTCCTACGATGGACCGGAAGAGCTTGATGCTGGTGAGGCTGTGTACTCCCTGAAGTGGCTTCTCCATCTTGTTATCATCTGCAAACCACAGGCGAGAGCGTGTGCTTAACTACAGAGGAAAATGATTTAAGGATCACAATTATATTTTTGATATTAAAAGTAATTCATTTTCCTGATATGTTTTGCCCTTTGGCTTAACGAACATGGAATTGGAGAACACAATGTGCCATTTATTTTACAGTGCAAATGCTAAAGAAATGTTCTCCTTAGCTTTCCTACAAGGACCAACTGTCATTCACCCTTGGGGTACTAGCACTAAGTATGCATTTCTTGACATTTTTATATGAGTCATTAAAAGCAGTGTCAACCAGAGGACTGACTGCATTAATTGAGTAGAGCAGTTGGATTATATTTGTACTCAAAAGAAAAATTCTCCTGGAAGGAAAGTGGCACTGTTTGTCTCCCAGCATGGCAGCTTTCTGAGCTGATCCAGGTTAACAAGCCAGCTTCCAGAAAGATCAGTGCTTTGTACCATTCAGGCCCTTCATATGACCACCAAGCAATGGGCTGAAGGCCAGCACCCGTTCTTGCCTGGAATGACCAGATCCCTATAGCCCTGCCATCAAAGTGCACGGGTAGTCATGTACGAGGCTGCGACTCTGCAGCGCGTCTGTTCTTCTGGATTGTGCATCTTGACTTTCGTTTATATATAACCATAAGTGCCACTGACCATGCACACTGATTCTTTTCTCTCTGTACAGATGGTCTGTCTGATAAGAGCTCTCACTCGGGCCAAGGGGCTCTGAATTGTGAATCTGCCCCTCAGGGGCATACTGAGCTAGAGGACATGGAGAACAAAGCCAGGAAGGTTAAAAAAATAAAAGAGAAGGAGAAGAAAAAAGAAAAGGGAAAATTGAAGGTCAAAGAGAAAAAGCAGAAAGAGGAAAATGAAGATCCAGAAAGAAAAATAAAGAGAAAGGGACTTGGAGCCATGCTGAGGTATGGGCCTGCTTGGAAGGCCAAGTTGGTTTTGTTTCTCCTTTTACCAGTCATCCCTTTATGTGCATTCTGAAGCAAGTGAATGCTTTCCCTCATTTTTGGCTAAATGCATAAAAAACCCCAAAAGTATGAAGGTGTATGTTCCTCTTATGTAGAGGCAGAAGGAGCCTTCTTGGGTAGCTTACATGAGACGAAGCTGTCATAAGTTTGCTGTCAAAGAAAGGCCTCTCCTAGGCAGACCAAGCTGGAAGTTCCACCACCTGCAGTGCTCCCTGTGTAGCCATCTGCACGGGAAAGCTCTGGTGAAGCCAGGAAGGCTCAGCTATTCCCTGTAGACCTCTCTGAACAGAGAAGCAAATAAATCTCCTTCCACTGGGACTGCAGTGTACGGGTGGCCAGTCCACTGCAGAGGCACTGTGAGGCAGTGGATGTGGCTGGGTTTGGGTCCACATGACTTTGCTTTGAATCCAGGAGCCTCCCCCAGGGGCTGTGGGGCTTCCCACGTGTTGTTCAACTTCCCTAAGCCTCTATTTTCTCACTTTGAATGTGAGGCCCACATTCCTGCCCTAGCAAGCCAGAGCAGGTGTGAGGTAAGAATCAGCTTCTGCCGCTTCCTGGGCCAGGCAGATGTAGCAAGAAAGTCAGGGAAGTGCTGTATTTCTCCTTCCTTAGCGATCTTGAAAAATGCTCATTTGAGGCAGTCTTCTCCCTGCCCTGAAATTTCAGGCTTCTGGTCACTTTGGGTAATAAAACCTTGTTTTTGTCAGGGACTCCAACAGCCAATCCTCCCCATCTCTTGGACCTCTAGCCCAAAGGGTGTCCTGCACCCTGTAGTGCAGTAGGACAAGGATACTGACATCTACTTCTCAGTCTCTGGAACCAGGGGAGGGAGAAGAACAAGGGCAGCAGTACATGGAGAGAGTTTTACTTAAATGGTGAATCTGGTGTAACAAGTCACAGAGCTTGTCATGAACCACTTTTGTGGATGGTTGAGGAAAAACTTTACTATCACAGTGTTAATAAAGGAAATTCATTTCCCCACTGTTTTCCTCTTACCCTTAACCTCTGACTTCAGACAGCATACCCTGGGGTCTCCTGACACCATCTGTATGCGTCATGGGGAAAAACAGCTTGAAATGTCCTCAGAATATCAGCTACTGGTACCTGGTTCACTGAAATCTCCAGTTTCTAACTCTCCAACTAACTGAACAAGAGATTGCCATTCCTGTTCCTTCCCCTCACCCTACCAGAGGGATGTTCCAGCCTGCCTACCATCTCCAGGCTTCTCCACAACAAGCTGTACTCTGGTTTGGGGCCTCTCAACCTTGGGCCCAGACCTCAAGCTCCCAAGAACATGCTCCTGCTTGGGGACAGAGGGGGTTAGTAAGTGGTTACAAATCCCAAGCGCAACCACAGAAAGGAAGATGGCAGTCTGCTGTCATTTTCTATTCAATCAGCTAATTTCATTACTTCTTTTCTATGGACTGACATGAGAGGTGGGCTGTGACAGGCAGGGGCCAGGCTAGCTACTCCTTGTGGAACACTTAGAAGATATCTCTCTTTCAAATGCTGGGTGGTCTATGATGCCAGTTGTTCTTGGTTTTGGATCTCCAGTTGAGATTTTCTCAGAAAAAGGAACATTTTATTCTCTTGGGCACATGTCAGGATCTTATAAATGCAGTGTGGTTTGTGGACACAAACAGTGTGCACAGCTCTGGCCCTTCCCATTCTGTGCTCAGAGCATACCATGCCAGTATCTTTCTGCTCCCAATCTGAGGTACTGCATCTTTACCCCTGAATATGTTATCCTGCTGTCACCTGAGCCGAGGAGAGGGGACTCAAGCAGGCTTGATATCCTAGTACTCTATCCTCTGACTATCAAAGAACAAATTTGGTTTTAAAAATCAAATTGCCTTTTATTCCTGATTCATGAATTGGTAGCATCCCACCTACAGGATAGAAAGGTGCTCAGATGAGCTAAGCAAAGGATGCAGGCTTTTACAGGCAGGAAAGGGCTGAGAAAAGCAAACGCAAGCAGCAAAAAGTAAAACTGAAAGTTACCTGCCTTATAGGGTCAAAGCAGACAGGACTTCATCACCAGGCTGGTGTGGGGTGACTGGATGTTTCTTCTTAAGGGATTGATGAAAAGCAGCTGTTTGGGGAAAGCTAGTTTGCCTTGCTTGTGGGGTAGGCAGCAAGAGAAAATCCATTCCCATTTTGGACTAGCCTGTTTTGACCTAGTGTAAGGGCTCAGTCCAAAACAGTGGCTTCCCTTTTATTTAACATGCCATACAGCTTAGTAAATGCCAGTGGGACAAATTGCCAGTAGACAATTTATTGTAGCACAAGTGGGAAACAAATATAGTTTCATAATATCATAATTTTATCACTTTTCTAATAAATATCAGTGTAATTTATAAGGAAAAATTTATTCTAAAGGTATTAAAGGAAGAAAACTATAAAAATAATTTAACTAGAATGTATGTATACATGTAAAAATTGTTAGAGATTCAAATAACCCATATCCTACAATATGACTAAATTGCGCCTTTACTTTATATGTTTTATTCATTTACTTTATATTTTATTTTGAGTAATTAAATTCAGCAGGTTCCTGTTTGATTGTCCATAATTCAGTGCCAGTTTTTACCCTTTTTGTCCAATGTCCTCTTTATTTTCATATAGAAGAGGTCACAGGTCCTAAATCATTTTGACATCTAGAACGTTGGAAAGCAAGAAGCTTTCCTACTTCTGGTTTAGCAAAAAGAAGAACCAAAAGGTGGTGTTTGGTTTTCTCTTTTGTATAAAAATAGCAACTGCTTTCCTACTGTACTGCAACTGAGTTGTGAGCATATTGGACTTGCTGCTTCATGTACATTTTCAACAACAAAGAACACAAAAGCTGTTACCACTCCAACAGATTTTGCTTTAATTCTCATCTGTTATTCAGATGCTATTGACTTAGTTTCTTTCTTATTTAAAAAGATTGATTGCTCTCACATTCTCTTGGAGTTAGGTGTGGTTTAAATATGTATTATCTTTCCAATTGTCTGCGCTCCTATGACGTTCTCCCAAAGGCGGAGCTTGGATGTAGACACCACAGTCACACCCTGCACACTGACATCTGGATAAGGACTAAGCGACAACCACGCCCTTCCCACTCCTCACCAAGCCAGGGGCCAGCAATGTGAATGTGTGAACAGGCCCTTGTTCTTACTTCTAAAACTTTGGACATTTCTGATACAAGCTGGTCTGTGCATGTTGAGGACACAGAGTAGTACAGTTAAGCCTTCTTGTAATTGAACCTACTTCCATCTGATTTCAAAAGCTACAAGGGAGCTCTTTCATTCATACCTCTCTGCATTTTGCGTTCTCTCAATTCCAGTGTTATTATGTTTTGCTGACTTTGGGCTATCTTTTGTATGGTTTGTGTCATTATGGGTAATTGTGGGGAAAAAAATTTGTGATGCTCAAGAGCCTGCCCCTGGTGGTGGCTTCCCAGTGTCCTGCAGGATGCAAACTTCTGCAAGCTAAGGAGCTCACATGATTCAATGAGGTGTTGGACTTCCTTGGACTTTGTACTCTTTATGACAATGTCCTGCAGAAATGGCACTCACGTGGCTCTTGCAGCCAAAACTCAGTGCTGTTGTCTTCAAAGACAAACACCTTGCTGCCAGCCCCAGGCCACCTTCCTGAGGGCTGGCAGATGTTTTCCAGGTGCTAAAGAGAAATATCCCTTGATTAAGTATATCTCATCTGTCTGGATTGGAAAAACCCAGAAATCAGTCCTTGACCCTTAGCTGTCTGCTGACTTCTTCAGTCCTTCTGGTCTTTAAACAAAAATAGCTAGGTTGGTTCCTCTTGAGATCATAGGCCACTCACTTCAAAAACTGAACTGTCAGCTCATTCTAGACACTAAATGGAAAGACTTGAAGTGATCGAATTTCTCTTACCTGTTCCACTTACAGGATTTTGTCCTAACAAGAATTACACCTAGTCAACCCCTTCTTAATTGAGTAAAAAAAGGGCAAAACCTGCCAACAAAAATGTCATCCTTGTTTTTAAACTTTATTTTCCTATGTTCATCTGAACAGTGCTATCTGTTAAATATCTCCTCTCTGCCATTCGTGATTATTCTTTCATTCATTCAACAATATTTATTAAAGTGGTGTTTCATATTAGATGCTAGTCCAGGCGCTGAACTTATAGCAACATAAAGTACTGCTTTTAAGACACTGTCCTATCTTAACAAAGGAAAGAAAAATCAAAAACAAATCACAGCTTCTTGTGGTACATTTAGTATAAAACCAAGAAAAATCTCATGTAAAAGTATAAACTATTTTAACAATATATTAGAAAGCATAGGGACATTCACTAAGATAACTTAGGGGCATATGAGTGCTTTGTCATCAGTAGCATATATGGCACAGAAGAGGACATCAGGCCATGACTGTCATGGAATTTACAGTGCAATGAAGGGGACATTATAAGCAACTAACCCAAAATAATTGAGATGACCTCAGATTGTAGTAGGAGTTGTGAAGAAGGTAAATCAGAAAGAATGGTGTGGTCTCACCCTCGGTTACTGTGACATCACGATATAGTATGCATCTACCTACAATGCTCTGAATTTTCAGCAGATACCTTATCAAAACTGAGCACACTATGATACTAAAGCCAAATCTCTTTATGCCTGTTTTTTTCTTTTTTTGCAGTATGTGAATATGGGGCAGTTATTTTTAAACCAACTTCACATAAAGCTGTGACAAAAAAAAAAAAAAAAACTAACACAAACTGTTGTCTGTTAAATACAAAAAACCCTATCATACCTGAAGCAAACATTTTGAAATGTAAGGCAAATTTGGTTTGTAGCTGTTTGTATCAATTCTGTTCCCCTTGTTCATCATCAGTGGATTTTTTAAAATTGTTTCTTATCACTCTGCTAATGGGTATGTCTGAAGATACATTAATTTAGTGTCTATAGAATTTCTGAAAAGCCAAAATCATGAACCCTAAAGATGAAGATATTTTGAAAAATCTAGAAATATCAGTTTCTTATTTCTAAGCTTTACATATGCTAAGGCATATGTTTGTTTTGTTCTAAAATATACTATATATTTTATTTAAGCTAGGCGAACTCTGTATCCTGCTGTAAAATATTTTTAAAAGAACACACACACACACACACACACACCCTCCTCCATCAACACAAACAACACAACTGCTATCACAACTAAATTAATGCTAAACTTTGTTAAAGATATCTCCCTTAGGAGGTCTGTGACCCTCACTCGAGTTTCATTCTCATCAGTAAACTGGGGGTGATAACATCCTCCTCAACCTGTAGGCAAGTTGAAGTTCAATAGTTTATGTGAACAAAGATATCAGTATAGTGCCTGACTAGGAGGACATTACTTCTTATTTATTTGAGACTGGTAAGTAACTATACATACACATGTTATATAACATGGTGTTGTGTTATATTATAAGATGGCTAAATCAGGCTCTCCAATGTATGCATTATCTCACTACATATTTTTGGAAGAATCTTTAAAACTGTTCTCATAGAAATTTTGAAGTATATGATATATTATTATTAACTGTAGTTGCCATGATGTATAATGGGTCTCCTGACTGTGCCTGTTAAGTCTAACTGAACCTTGGTGTCCTTCAAGTAGCAACTCCAAGTGCCCCAACTCCTTGCCTCTAGTAAGAGCTGTTTTATGTCCTATTTCTATGATCTATAGTTTTTATATTCCTTGTATAAATGTGAGGACATATATACTTATGACACTTGTCCTTCAGTACTTAGCTTATTTCATATAACATCATGCTCTGTACATTTGTCTATCTTGTCACAAATGACAGGATGCACACCTCCCTCACCACTGGATAGTAGGGCATCCTGTATGTGTACCACACTGCTTTTGTCCAGACATCAGCTAATGGATACTTAAGTTGTTTCCCTTTCATGAATATTAGGAATATCACTGCAATACCGCGGGAGAGCAGATGTCTCTTCAACATACTGATTTCATTTTCTTTGGATAGGAACCCAGAAGTGGGATTGCTTGGTCATATTGTATTTCCCGTTTCCCATATTTGAGGAACTTCTTTACTATTTTCCTGAATGGCTTCACTCATTTACATTCTCATCGGCTGCTCCGGAGCTCTCTTTCCTCTATACCCTTCCTTGCTAGTAGCTGTTACCCTTTCTCTTATAACTATTTTAACAAGTTTGATGTGATGGCTCATTAGGGATTTGATTTGTGTTTCCCTGAGGGCTGGTAATATTGAGCATTTTTTCATATGCCTGGTGGTCGTCTCAATGTCTTCTTTTATGACACAGGAGACATTCTTGTGTTCACACTCGGGCCCCACTCCAGCTGGCCGAGGCAGTGGGATCATCACCTTCATCTCAGCCAGGCATATCAGAAGCTTTCTACCTCTCTCTTTAGTGGTTTTGTTTGTTTGTTTAGTTTAGTTTTCTGCTGTTATGTAATTCATGAAGATATAGTGCTTTTTATTTTGCTTGAGTAATTTTGCATAATAAACTATAAGAGAAATGACAAAGCTGAAATAATTTGATCATTTATATTTCATATACCCTGGGTCACCCCTTTCTAAATGAAGCTATGAACTATTTATATGTGCTACCTAATTGCTTGATAAAAAGTAAAACTTTCTATTGCTAAATACAAATGAAAAATAGACAAAAACTTTCTTTCTTTCTTCTTTTCCTATCTTCTCGTATACATTTCAGCTCAGACTATGGGTTGTGGACCTGATGCTCCTAATGCACAGTTCATAGCCATTTCAGCAGGCTGCCCTGAAGTTGTGCTATAATACATTACCTACAAAAATACATTTTGACTTGATTTTTAAATTAGATCAGATAGAGAGTGAATACTTAAGTCACGAGGGAACATGACATCTCCCGTACATTTGTCCTCTTTACCTTGATCCCATAACAGCTGCTACAGTTCTTGTGTACAGTAGATGTAATGTGGCCACTGCCTGTCATTACCTCTTTCCAGACAGTGGCTGTTAGTGTCTGGGCATCCCTTCAGCTTTATGGGTACTGAGGGTAGCCCAGCTAATGTAGCCAAGCCAATGACATTTTTAACATTTCCCAAAGGAAAAAGTCCACAAATGGGCTAGAGTTAAGATGCTTTGCCTCATGAACTTCAGGCCAGTTTGAAACATGATATTTCAGATGAAAAAATGATAGGTCAAAGTTCTTAATTCAGCTTCTAGCTTGGTGCAGTAATACATTGGAAAAAGAACCTTACAGATTGGAGTAAAATGACTGCATAGACCGAACCTGAGAGAAATGTAGCCCTGTGGGAAAAGTAAATTTGCATGTCAGAGGCTACTAGGGGTGTGGCCTTTGGTGCTCTCTAGGACTAAAATGGCAGAGGAAAAGAAATTCATGCTAAAAACCAGTTGGAATTTATTTAGGCTTAATTTTGTCTCTTTGGTAACTGAATTTTCTTTCTTCAGTTCATTTTAAATTATTTATCTTTCACCACAAGAGCCATGAATATTTTCTTTCTACATTTTGTTAATTTGCCAATTTTCTCTTGAGCTAAATGCCCTAGCAGTTTTAATTTTTTATTCAAGTTGAGAAGAAAAATGATCCTTTTTTTTCATTATCACTATCACAGAGTTGAGTTCAGAATACTACTTTTTATGACCAGTGCTGTTGAGCCCATAATGAAATTGCAAAGCAGAGAGTGTAATATACCGATATTGACTTCCATTAAACCGAGCGGTGTGGTAGCTAATGGTATTTATATATTTACACATGATGCATCCTAGCTTTTGTTGGTTTGCAGCTAAGCACCAGGGAGGAAAATTATCTCCATAATGTGGATAGATTGTGAACATGAGAATGTGAAGGAGTGTTTGTTATTTGAATAGGGCAAGTGATCAAACTGATGGAGATAGATGTGAGTGTAGTGACTAGAAAAAGTTAAATATAGATTTAATTTGGAGCAAACACATTCAGGATTGTTTGGCCGGCATTTATTTCTTAACTAAAAGAGGACCCAGGGACAGATGGGCCACTCATTTGATGGGCTAAGTGTAGGGACAAATGAGCTGCTGTAGTACCCAGTGTGGTGAGTTTGTTTGGAATATGATTTTCATAATTTTTTTCAGCTGTCACGCAAGTCTGCAAATGTTTGTTTATCATTCTTTTTTTTCTTTTTGAGTATGTGTTCATGGAGGGGCAAGGGGCTTGTATGGAGTTAATTAGTATGAAACTATACAGATTCATTCTTTTGAAATCATTTTAAAATCCAATTGCTATTCATCACCTTTGCCTCCTATTCTATGCAATCTCGAGCATGCTGTAGCTCTTGTTTTTGGCCTTCCAAAGCAGAGACATGATGTAGTTTTCTCATACTTACCACAGTAAAAAATGATCACAGAGAGTGTCAATCAAAGGCGTATTTGTTTAATTAGGATTCCTTCTTCTCGTAATATGCATCCCATTAAGGTAATGTGAGTTATAAAAACACACTGAAAAATAGACCCCTCTCTCTCATTACTTTTCTTGGATAATGAGGTTTAGATTTGTTAACTGATCAGGACAAAAGTCCAGTGGCTTAACTTTTAACAAAATTGATATGTTAAAAGGAACTTTCACAGGCACAAAAGTAGAAGGTATACATTAATAAATAAACTTCATTAGCATTTAAGGTGAAATATAATCATTTAAGATGCTGGATTAAGAAAATGCAGATGGTTTCCTAATGGACCTATTTGCATAGTCCTTTAAATAGCTAATAAGATATAGTAACAATGGTTTTATTCATATATATATATATATATATATATATTTGTCAGTTCTTAGAGAACCCTATTTGCCTAATTTGACTTGTCCTGGATGCAACGCAGTGTCATGTCCTTGTGGGATGTTTACCTGGACTATAAGAAAATAGCATGTATGCATTTAATAATTTGCTAGAGGGGAATCTGTTGTTTTAGTACCTTTTGTCTGAGAACCTCAGTGTAATTTACTAACATACATCTTTCAGATTCAAGGAAGGCAAATGTGGCAGACAGTAACTTTTCCTGAAGATAATACTTGAGAAATGAAGCAGCCTTTCTAAAGCCAGTCTTTGAACTGATAATGATACCGAGATCCCTCTTGATCGTTGCCTTTATTGTATCAGCCTCTTAAAAATGCATGGACAGCAGCCATAACTCTGTGTGTCCTTCCACCCTGTAAAAGCCATATATTTGCCATACAGGATTTCCGTGTATTAAGGCATCATCAAAACAGCAATTTAATGACATGACCTGGTTCATAATTATGCAAAGAGACTTGAATCTTCAGCCTATGAGCTGTAAATGTTTTTCTCATAGAATAAGAAAAAAGGTTCCCCAAACAATTAAAAACAGAAGATATACAAATTGAAAAAATAATAGAAGATATATAAATAATATTGGGTTGTACACCCAAGACTATTATCTCATCCAGACTAAATATTATTCATCAGAATTTTTGGAAACAATCCAATTTTGTTTCCCCAGAAATTGGCCGGTAATTTCTGCACTATAGGTTTTGCTCTATCTTCAGCTTTAACATGTCTAAAATCTAATTCATGGCCTGCTTCTGTAGGTCACCAGCTCATTCAGACTTTCTTCGTCTGTCTCAGACACTGCCAAGAGCTCTGCAACATCTGGAATGTCTACATTTTTATTTCCAGAATAACATCTTTCACATCTGGATCTTCTTTACCATCTCCCCTCCATGACTCTAATTCAACTTATTTATAATTACATTGTTCCAAATGCCTCCCAACTGATTTGCCTACTGTCTTTATGTCTCATTCTAATTCATCCTAGCACAACTATTGATAATTTTTTTATTCATCTATCAGCTATCACTATTCAGTGAACGCTTTCTATACAAAAATGTACTGTAATGTAGTGCCAACAAGCAAACCTATAATCATTACACTTAGATTCAGATCCCATTCTGTGTCTCTCTAGCTCTCAGTCCTTTGGCAACTGCTTAACTAGTCTATGTCCCAGGTTCCTGTTTGGTAAAACTGGAATAATCCTAGCATTTACCAAATAGAGCTGAGTTTCTATGAAAGAAGTGAGATGATATGTGATAAATGCCTGGCTACAACAAGTTTTTTTTTTGTTTTTGTTTTATTTTCACTTAAAACAAGTCCTGATTTTTTTAAATTTGTTTAAATTCATTTTTAATATTAGGGCATATTTGTCATACATAATGATCACATTCATTGTAGAGAATTCATACCTGTACATAGCACATTTCAATTCTTATTTTTCCATTCCTCTCCCTGCCCTTCAATATTTCTTCTCTCTCTCTTTTTTTTTTATTTTGAGTAAGGGTCTACAGGGTGTTCAGGGTCTTACTACTAGATCGGATTCGTAGTGATCTGTAGTTTACAGCCTCCCAAGAGCTGGAATTACAGGCATATACCACAATGCTCAGTCTCAATTGCAGTCTCAATACACCCCAAGGGGTGGGGCCAGCACAGCAGGCCCCAGGGATTGAACCCCTGGCTCCTATGCCTGCTTGCAGATATTTTAATCCTCTGAGCTATTTGACTAGCCCATCCCCTCCCTATTTACTAAAGCTTTGTCTCCATTTTTTCCTTCTATTTTCTTTTTTCTCTCTTGTCCTTCTTGCCCTTCCTCTCTCTCCCAGTTCCCTTCTTATTTGAACATGTTCTTCCTACTTCTCAATATCTGTGCTCCATTACATTCCTTATTCAGCTTTTGGATTTTACACACCAGAGAAACAATTCAATCTTCAAACTTGTGTGTTCAATTTATTTCACTTATGGTCTCAAGATGTATCTATTTACCTAAAAATGGTTGAAGTGTACCCTTGTTTATGGCAGAGCAGTACTCTAACTCGGTTCTGTTGTGGTA
Organism: Tympanoctomys barrerae; assembly: GCA_002564285.1. Lineage (NCBI taxonomy): Eukaryota > Metazoa > Chordata > Mammalia > Rodentia > Octodontidae > Tympanoctomys > Tympanoctomys barrerae. Next base: position 8,884 of record NDGN011472442.1, on the reverse strand, counting down.
TAAATATCACCTTTTCTTTCTCTGTTCATATCTTAAGGAGCATATGGGCTGTTTTCAAGATTTAGCTATTATAAACTGTGGTGGTATAAACATGGGTATTCATATATCCTTGTGGTATGATGCATTTAACTCTTTGAGGAAGATACCTAGAAAAGGAATAGCTGGATCAAATGGAACCTCTAGTTTTAGCTTTTTGAGGAATGTTCATGTTGATTTCCATAACTGGTTGTACCAAGTTACATGCCCACAAAAGGAGAAGGGTTCCTTTTTCCCAAAGTTTCTCCAGAATTTGTTATTGGTTGATTTCTTGATGGTAGCCATTCTCTCTGGAGTGAGATGGAATCTCAGCATTATTTTAATTTGCATCTCTTGAGTTAACAGTGATGCTGTACATTTTTAAATACGTTTATTTACTGGTTGTACTTCTTCATCTGAGAAATGTCTGTTCTTTCAGATACCCATTTTTGGATAGGGTCTTTAATTTTGGGAATCTGACCTTTTTTAGTACTTTATATATACTTTATATATTGGAGATTTTATTCGTTTTTTGGTTTGTTTGTTTGTTTTGTGTTGTGTTCTTTGCAGTACCAGGGATTTAACTCAGGACCTTGCACTTGCCAGGCAATTGCTTAAGCTGCTGAGCTGTATCCCATTCCCAATGTTAGTCTTTTGTTGAAGTAATAGCTGTTATTTTTTCCCCATACTGTATGTTCTTTCTTTGCTGTTGATGGTTTGTTTTTTTCTTTTTCTTTTTCTTTCTGTTTTTTTAAAAAATGTATTGGTACAGGGTCTCACTACCCAGCTCAGTGACTATAGTAGACCCTGCAGACCCTGTCCTAAAATTTAAAAAAATACACTTTAATCCATTATGATTTTAGTTTGGTGCATGGTAAGAGATATGGCTTCATGAGAAATACAGTTTTGAGCATGTGGAAAGCCAGTTTTCCAAGAACCATGTGTTAAAGAGGCTATCATTTTTCCAGTAAAGGTATTTGGCCCTTTTGTTAGAGATAAAGTAGCTAAGTGTATATGGAATTGTTTCTGTAGCTTATATTCTGTTTTTTACAACAGAAACTTTGTAGTATAACTTCAGATTGGGAATTGTGATGTGTCATGCCTTGCCCGTGTTGCCAAAAATTGCCCTTGATTTCTAGGTCTATTCTGATTCCATATGAATCTTAGGCTCCTTTTCTGTAATTTGCGAGGTATGCTATTTGTGTCTGGGATTGGATGAGATCTGAATAAGAGTGTTGGAAACATGAACATTTTCATTATAGTATTGTCTCTCAGTCTCCAAGAACAAAAAGTATCTTTCCATTTTCTGATATCCTCTTTAGTCCTCTTTTTCAGTGATATTTTAGGTCATGAACCAAATTATTTCCATGATTTTGGTTGCAGAGTTTGTGCTAAGATTTTTGTTGTGACTGAATATGCTTGTAATTTAGTGGCAACTTTGCTCACAAACTGAGCTGGATGATAACAGAATCAAATTTCCCCGCGAAGTCAACATTAAACCAAACCATTCAACTTGTTTTGGTTCTCCTCCAGCTCAGTTTGCAACCAAAATCATGGAAATAATTCAGTTTGTGAAGCGAGGTACTACTGTATTGCTTCCACCTATCAAAGATATCCTCTTGGGTTTCCTTTTTCAGAGTACTACTGTAGTTTTCAATATATAGATTTTTCACTTCCTTTGTTAGATCAATTCCTAGATATTTCATTTTTCTTGGTGCCATTGTAAAAGATGTTATTTCCATAATTTGTCTATCAGTGAGTTTATTATTTGTATACAGGGATGCTATTGATTTTGAGTGTTGACTTTGTATCCTATGTTGCTGAAATTGGTCATTAATTCTAGGAGTCTTTTAGTGGAGTTGTTGGGGTCTTCTATGTAGAGTATCATATAATCAGCAAATAACAATACTCTAATTTCTACCTTTCATATCCATATTCTTTTTATTTCTTTATCTTATCTAATTGTTCTGACTGATGTTTCCAGAACTACATTGAACAGGAGTAGTGATAGTGAGCATCCTTGTGTTTTTCCTGATTTTAGAGTGAAAATTTTAAGTTTGGGGCCATATAATATAAGGTTGGCTATTGATTTTTTATAGATGGCTTTTATCAGATTGAGATAAATATTTATTTTCTACTCCAATGTATTTTAGAGTTTCTATCCTGAATGGATGTTTGGCTGTGTCGAATCTTTTTCTGCATCTATTGAGTTGGTCATGTATTTTTTTACTTGTTTTTTTTTAATATAATGTATCACATTTATTAATTTGCATGTATTGAACTATCCCTGAATCCCTGGGATGAATCCTACTAGGTCATAGTGTATAATTTCTTGAAGATTTTGTACTTTCAGATTGCCATTAGTTTATTAAATATTTCTCCACCTATGTTCATTAAGGAGATTAGCTTGTTTTTCTCTTTTTGGTTGGATCCTTCTATGGTTTTGATATCAGGATAATGCTTGCTTTCAGGCATGAGTCTGGGAGTATTACTTTCAATTTCATTAGAATTCAAGGTGTGGTGGCATTAGAACATCTCTAAAGTTCTTATTAAATTCAATAGTGGACTTGTTAGTAATTTTTAGATTACTTCTTCAATTTCATTCACTGATATTAGATTATTTAGAATTTTGTACCTTCTTGATTCAGCTTTGGTAATTTATGTGTACCCAGGAGTCTGTCCCTTTTTTCCCATGTTTTCTATCTTATTAGAATACAGGTTCTTGTAGTGGGTACTGATGATCTGGATTACTGTAGGATTTTTTGTGATTTCACTCTTTTCCTTCTTTTTTATTTTTCTTTTTTGTTCTTAATTGTATGAGTGAATCTTTTCATTCCCCTTTTTGATAAAGTTGGCTGATGGCGTATCTATTTATTTAATCTTTGAAGAAGCAATTCCTTAATTCATTGATTTTTCTGTTTTCTTAATCTCAATTGTACTAATTTCTACTCCAATCTTTGAAATTTTCTCCCTTATACATGCTTTAGGTTTAACTTAGTCTTCTTTTTCTAGAACCTTGAGGTCCAATATTAAGTTATTTATTTGAACTCATCCTGTTTGTCTGATGTGGGAATTTGAGGCTATAAATTTCCCTCATAGGACTGTTTTCATTGCATCCTATAAGTTCTGGTATGTTGTATTGGTATTATTGTTTAATTGTAGAAACTATCTAATTTCTCCATTAATTTCATCTGTGACCCATTAGTTGTTCCGTGGGGTGTTATTTAATTTCCACATTTCACAGCATTTTTTGTGGTTACTTTTGCCATGATAATATGCATAGAATAATTTCATTTCTTTTGGATTTCTAAAGTATGTCCTGTGAACTCGTATGTGGTCTATTTTGGAGAAAGTCTCATGTGCTCCCGAGAAGAGTATGCACTTCATCTTGTTGTTGCAAGATGAAACAATGCAGATATCCACTAAGTCTATTTGTTCAGAACTTTTGTTGAGCTCTGATATTTCTTTGTTAATTTTTTATCTGGTAACCTGTGTATTTGTGACATTAGGGTATTAAGTTTCCCAATAAAATTGTCTTAGTGGTTATCTGGTCTTTCATATCCATTCATACTTATTTTATATGGTTAGATATGCCAGTATGTGGTGCATGTATATTTATGATTGTTATCTCTTCCTCTTGAATTGTTACCATAACAAGTATGTAATGACATTTGCTTCTCTGACCAGTCTTGACTAGAATCCACTTGGTCTGCAAATAGAATATCCACCCCTGCTTTTTTTCAGGTTCTTGTCTTATGGAGTATTTTTTTCCATCTTTTGATTTTCAGTTTATGAATTTCAGGTTGAGTTAAATGTTTTTCTTGAATGCAGCAAATTGTTGGGTCTTATCTCTTGATCCATTCTTCCAATCTGTTTCTTTTGACCGGCAAATTGAGACCATTCACACTGATGATTGTAATAAATATGTATTGACCTATCTGCGGCATATTTTCTTATTGTTGTTTGCCTTGCCTGATAGATTCATTCTTTTTGGATTCTTGAAGTTGTTATCTTCATTGTATTTTTCTAGAAAATCCATAAGAAATTTTTAGAGTGCTGGTTTGGTGGTGATGAATTTTTTTCAGGTGTTATCATGGAAGTATCCAATTTCTTTGTCAATTTTGAAAAATAATTTTGTGAGGTACATCAGTCTAGGTTGAGGTTGTTTTCATTTAGGGACTGAAATACTTAATTCTTCTTGACTTAAGTGTTTGTATTGAGAAGTCCACTGTGATTCTGATAGGTTTTTATTCATAGTTAATTTGTTTCTTTTTCTAACAGCTTCGCATATCCTATTCTCCCGTTGGATTTCTGAAATTTTGACTAGTATATGCCTTGGTGTAAGTTTTGTTTAGTTTAGTTTTGTTTCTAATCCTAACTATTGAAAGTTCTGTATGCCTCCTTTATCTGTATCTCAAACTCTTCAATGCTCAGAAAGTTTTCTATTACTTCTGTGAATAGATTTTTANGCTATCTTCTGATTCTTTATTGGTGCCAATTGATCTTATATTGGTCTTCTCTGAAGTGTCTAGCAGATGTTGAATTGATTTTTCATGTTTCTCTGATATTTTTAAGAGGTCTTTCATTGGATGATCACTAGCCATAACTCTGTCTTCTCAATCTAATATTCTACCTCCACATTGGTTGATTCTGTTGTGTATGTTTTCACTAGAAATTTTAATCTCCTGGATTCCTATTTGAGTCTGTTTTATAGAATCCAGTTCTTTTCTGTGTTGGGTTTTCTTGCTTTACATGTCATTTCTAAGCATCTCTAATTTTTTCTGTATCTCCTCTATGCTCAGAAATCATTTCCTTCATTATGGTTATCATCTCTTTAATTATTTCTGTTATGTTTTATCAAGAGATTTACTGATCTGCTTTGTTACTTCCACTGCTTCCATTTCAGAAAATTCAGCTGTGTGGCTTTGGTTTCTTCAATCACAGTGCTCCTTTGTTTTGCTTTGGGTAAGTAGGGTATTATGCATTGCTTGCTTGTGTGTTTTTATCATTTTCTATCTTTTGTTTATTTGGGTGTTTTATGTTGAAGCTTATAAATTGCTTATGGTACATAGCTGTATTACTAGTATTGAGCTCTCTTTAGGAAATGACTATGATTCAGAGATATTCTCTAGGCATAGCTGGCTTTTGAGCCTGTCACAGGACTCTGCCTCTTCAATCTATTAGGGCTGAGAGGCTGCTGCTTGTTTGCTTTAGCGCCCAGTTCTTTGGTACTGAACTACAGTATTATGTGTGAGAACACAGTGAATTCCCCTACCCTTTTCTGCATTGTGGTCTGTTTCTTTAATTTTTGTGTGGCCTCTCATTATTGTCAGATCCTTACTGGGTCCCAGGGATCCATTGCCCTTTGTTTTTCCCCAAAACTGTGATTCTCCAAAGTCTATATTCTCAGTCTTGAAGAGGCTGATCTGTTGCTACTTACTGCTCTGCCATCTTCCTAGAAGTCCACAATTTCTGTTGGTAATCTTACATTTCTTCAGTCATAAATCCAGTACTGTGAGGCTTAGCTTGTTCATGTGTCACCAAAACAAAGTCAAAGTATTGGTAGGATCCTGCTCCCAGAGGGTCTGGGGAGATAATCTGCTCCTAAGGTCATTCAGGTTACTGGCAGAATACAGCTCAATGCAAGTTCTTAAGATACAATCTTTAGTAGCAGAATGCTCTGGTATGGGAGCTATTTCCTTCATACTTACTGGCTTGGGAGCCACCCAAGTAAAGCATGCTTTTGACTGTGTTTGAGCTGGTGATGGAAGTGTGACCACAGAGTCATACCTGATCCCCCATCTCTTTGTTTCTGTTTATTGCTGTTTCCCTGCTTTGCTTTCTGACCACCATGAACTAAGCATCTTTAGTAATTATACTCACACCCTCCCTCCATGAGGTTTCTGCCTTACCAGCCATCTATGGACTGAATACCCTCAAATCATAAGCCAAATTAAACCTCTCTTCCCTTTGTGGGTGTTGGGTATTGTGTCTCAGCAAAAGAAAAGGTAATACTTTTGCCAATTACTCACCTTCCCAATTACTCCCAAATCTGACTGTATCCTGAAATCATCTACAGGTCTTGTTAGAATGAGAGGTTCCTGAAATCATCATCAAAAATTTTAATTCATTAAGTTTAATATGGGGATTGGGACTCTCTTATGAATCCAATACAGCCAGTCTCAGGGACCTTCATTTGGAAACAGCTCACTCATAAAATTCATGCTCCTTAATTTTGCTTTCAGTACCCTTTATGTTCTTGTCCCCATTTATTTTCCTAGCATCTTTTTTACTTTTCTTCTCTCCAGACTTTACACTCTAACCAGGTTAGTGTATCCACTGTTGCCCCCCAAATTTGGTTAAGGCCTAGAATGTCATCCTGTGTGAGAATGAGCCCGCTCCTGTTTTCTCTGAGTCTGTGAGGCTTCTGAAGCCTACCTCAAGTCCCATCTCCTTTGTGAATCCTTCTATGACCTGCATTTTTTTCTCTCATCAAAATTCTTCCTTATGTTTTGAGTTTCCCCCTTAATCCTTCTCATGGGCTGGCTGGCTTTTAGTTTGAATTTTATACATCAGTCTCATGTCCTTAATGGGATTATGAATTCCTTTAAGCAAAGGGACCTCCTTCCAATGCTTTTCACAATGTTGATGCCTAATAAGTTTTTGCTGATTGACTGCTTGGCTTATGTGGTGTGCTAATTGGAGTAGGCTTATTTGGATATTAATGTGTTGTGCCCTTTAGTCATTCTAGATAACAATACTGAAAATAATGAAAACAGTGGAAATGGTTCAGAAGTAAGAGAGAGAGTGAATTGCACTGGGAGTTAATTTTTCTTTTAATTTCTGTTTGAAGAAAAAGTGGAAGGATGAGTTAACTGGCAATAGTAACCAGCTGTTCTCTATTTCCACTGAGGACATGCTTCAGAAAATGGGCCAAAATCACTATCAGTAAAAATGAGGTTAGAGATTTGTTTTTTAAAGATGGTTGATAAGAACGGGAATAAGGTTTATGAAAAGGCTTTAGAATTGACCTCCTTGAAGTACTTTGAAAGTGGAAAAAATAAATATTCATCTAACAAAATATGAAAAAAATTGCCAATCAGTTCATTACCAGGATATCTATTAAATACTACTCTTGGGAAATGCAGAAAAAATATGCAACATGATCCCTTTACTTAAACTCACTATCTAATTAAGATGACCTATAAATATGAAATTATTAGTAATGAAAATAAGATTTGGACTTAAGAGCTAAAATGTGAGATTACAACCATAATTGTGGTTCAAGTTCAGATATACACCCTTTAACCCTTCTCTATCTCTGAACTACTCTCCCAATTTTTTAAATAAATGAATTTTCAGTGTCTCTTTAGAGACACTCTTCAGAAACTGAGTTTCTAAATCATCTTCAATCTTTTTTACCACAGACCCAGTGGAAATTCAGAAGATTATCAAGAGCTACTTTGAGAATCTTTAATCTTCAATCTTTTCTGAAATGATCTATTCATTGTTAGGAAAAACTAGGCACATAAGTATGTTCTGGAAAGTATGAAACATAGCTTTTTTTCTGACAGCTTACTTCATTCATTCAACAAATACTGATTGCCAGTAAGTACCACTCCCAGGGATTGTTTGGAAGATAATGTATTTTCACATTCAAACTCTGGAGACCACAACCTTCCTCAAAGAATGCTAAGCACAGAGGTCATAATTATTGAAGTAATAAAAAATTCTAAGGCCTTTTTGATACCTAGAGCATCCCTGAAATGACATAAAAGTTTGGTGAAACTACTTGACTGGTAAAAATGTCACATAGTGAGATATCTTCATATCCTAGTTATTTATCAAGCATCTTGAATGATAAGGTTTACTTCTTTTCTCCATATTTGTATATATGCTGTCATCATGATCACTACTTGGCTGAAACTGATTATAAGACAGATGTCTATAGGCTGGAAAAGAGGAGGGTTGACTAACTAGAACAGTTGCACAATTGAAATGACACAGGATTAAAGAAAATAGCCTGAATCTATTCGTGCTTACATGGTGTAGTATATGGGGAATGTCTAATTTCAAAAAAAAAAAAATTATAGTAAAAGACACACTGTCATTAATTTCTTTCCCCTCGAACAGGAATCACACAGTTTTTGCACTCTCTGAGGTAGTTCTGGAAGCCCTCTTTTGTGAGTGTCTTTACAAAGAAGGATGAAAAAATATGACAGATACTGCTGCCAGGTGCCATCCAACAGAAAGGCTGGCTTGTGGAAATGTCACATTGTCTGCCTTCATGGCATTCACAAGATCTGGCACTGGTGGCCTCTGACTTCCCCAGAGTCACAGTGACCATGAAAGGCACAGCTTTCAAGCTGACCCTGGACACTGAGGCAGCCATGACAGTGAAAGCAATGGCGCTTGCAGAAGGAGCTTGCAGAATTACTTCAGAAATTGGCAAGAAGGATGAAGTAAATGTGTTCAAAGCTGGGGAGGGGGGCATTAAAGGGAGAGAGACGTAGTATGTCTTAATATTTACCATATTGTTATCATACCTGTTAACTTGCTAAAACAGAAATTTGGCCTTTAAACATAGCATTCCCAGTGTCTTTTGGTTTAAATAAGATGAACATCCCCTCCTGTCTTCAGCACTGCCTTTCTAGAAAACCCCTCAATTTTAAGCACACCAGGACAGTTTTTTTTTTTTACACCAGGACATTTGATCACACTCTGCATTCCCAATCTGTCTCATCCTTACGCTCTTCAGCCACCTTCCCCTTCTGTTTATATGCTGCCATTTTATCATAAAAATTGTTTGAGGGCTGGGGAGATGGCTCAGTGGAATAAGCGCTTCCCTGGCAAGCGCAAGGGCCTGAGT
>NDGN011472440.1:0-11318 GCA_002564285.1 Tympanoctomys barrerae | reverse complement strand
GAAATGTTGAATCATGTCTGTCTTGTTCACAAGAATGTTGGAATCTGACAAGTCATTTCTAGAGAGTGGCTGAGGTTATGATTATGATTATGCTTATTATTATTTTTGTATTTTAGGGAAGGGCCTACGGGGTGTTCAGGGTCTCACTGCTAGATCAGACTCACAGTGATCTGACTGTTCACATCCTCTCAAGAGCTGGGATTATAGGCATGCACCAGCACACCCAGTCTCAATTGCAATCTCAGTGCACCCCAGGGGCAGGGCCAGCATGGTAGGCCTGGGTTTCAAACCCCTGGTCCCTGCACCTGCTTGCAGGTGCATTAATCTGCTGAGCTATTTGGCGGGCCCTGCAAGTTATGATTGTTGAGTGAGAATAAATACATAATTCCAAAGACTGGTTGGTGAATTGAAAATATTTTTTTGAAAGCCCTCATTGAGTTCTAAGCATGAGCAAGGTGCTATGCTAAATAAGAACTGAACAAGTGGTGAAGGGTGGTAGAGAAACTTAAATATCTTCACAAGAATTAGTCATTGCCTCCCTTCATTGACCTAAAGAATTATACTTGTACCTCTTCTTAAAACTGAATGCTGACTCAAAACACTGAGTAATCCATCTCTATAGAGGTTCCTGTTAATGGACTTAGAGGCCAACATGGGTGCTTGGCTGAAAGATAGATGAACCAGTTTCTACACGGGAACTTCTTTTCCCTTTCATCCACAGAAATTTATGACAGAGCCTGAGAAAAATGCTAAAGGAGACAAGGATGGTGGAAATGCCCCCTCTTCTCTTTCATATTCCCCAAAATAAGATCTGTAGTTGGCAAAATTCATCAGAATTGGTCAATACATAGGCATCCAAAGGAGAGCTTTGTGTCTATCTATTCTTCTGTAGCCATTTTATCTGAAGAACACGCAAATCTTTCACTTTATTTGAGCAAGAGAACCGGGAATATGTGAAGTCTGACACCATCAGAGATCTTAGACACAGATCTCTCTACAGTGTGGAGAAGAGTGCACCATGAGGAAAATAAAGACTGGAGGATTGAGAAAACAGCCAGAATGTCCAGAGAACAGGATATAAAGCACCCAGGGAAAAAAATGAATGCATCTTATGCAAAGTTAATTGAACACCTGACGAATATGTGAGAGGATCTCTATGCCACTTTGAGAAAAGCAATGGAAACTCTGAAACATAAACTGTAGATAGCATTGAAACTCTTCATTGGAAGTATGACCCCAATGAAGTTAAATATTAACTGAATATCAACTCCCAGGGTAATTATGAGCACAACATCTTTAGAGGTAAGTATGCTAGAGTAGGATATGTGACCATTTTCATTTAAGTAACCATGAACAAAGATATTGAGTATCTTTCTCTCTCCCTCCCTTTGTTACACATATTAAAGGAGCTGGACCATAAACTAAAGGTAATTGATACACAGAATTCTAACTCAAAATGTAGTTGAGAGGTTAAACTTTAGTATTTGAAATTGACCAGAAATTTTTAGATCATTTCTAAGATGTTAAAGGAGAGGAAGAAAGTTGGGGGTAATAAAATTTCAAACTACCATTATAAGAAAATAACTAAATAAAATGAATTGAGGTTTTTATTTTAATAAACAAGAATTTTCCTGATTGGCATTTTTTTTATCTTAGTCTTCAAGATCAAAGATTTTCTCTTAACTAATTTCTGTTGCAGCAGCTCTGTTGCAGAAACATTGACACTAAGCCAGTACTTGTTGAACAACATGAGAATCATAATTTCAAATCTTCCCCCCCAAAATATTGAGTGAACACCTATCAGGGTGATGCCCATGAAGTTTATAATCCCTTCACAATCACCCTCTTTGCAGGAACAACCTCTTGTGATGTATGGCAGAAGCTTCAAACTAGCAGAATGGTTATAAAAGCTACTGTATTTATTGTGAGATCTGCCATCTGTACCTGTTACCCTATTTATTCTACACACCAGATAAATGCATAAAGAAAATGTAATACTTATACACCATGGATTACTGTTCTGCCATAAGGACAGATAAACTCAAATCATTTGTAGAAAAATGGATGCACCTGTAGAAAAAAGGATGCATAATTTAAAGTGTAATCAATCAAGCTTTAATATTGTATAGTGTCTCTGATATGAGAAACTTGAATTATAAATAAAAAGCAAAATAAAATGAAGAAAGGAAGCAAGGTAAGTAAAGGAAAGTGGAATTAAGGTATGGATGGGCCTCTCCAGACTCCACACAATGGATGGAAACACTGCAACCTTGCACGAACAGCAAAACTGATGAGAATATCCTATGGTAGGGACACCTCATATGTAGAACTGAAGCTCTGGAGAATCAAGAGCCTTACCTCAAGGTCACTGCTAATATGGAATATGTCATTTCACATCTCAGGTCTTCTATAGTCTGCTTTCCACATCTACTTCACCCTCTCACATGCTTCACACTGTGTCCAATCTCTGCATGCTGAATGAGATTAAATGTGGCATGCCCACTCACTCCATTAAACATTCATGGACTGTCCATTAGACCAGGAAGGCAGACCAGGCAGGGCCACAGACAGATAAGTGAGGGCACTCACGTCTCAAATCCAACATGGCCCTTAGGAGCTAGTTAAAGGTCAACCTCTTTCTTTATTTCTTCTCATGCACTGTCAGTTCAAGACTCTTAAAGTAAACCATTCATTCTTTTTATTTTAATTTTATTTTGACGATTAAAAACAGAAGCAAAAACAAGTAGAAGAAAGAAACAGGTTAACGTACAACAATATTCATGTTACAGATTTTCAAAACAGGAATAGTTAACAGTGGTTGATATACTATCAATTTTTAAGATAAAATATGGTGCTCAGATTAACAGATATAGTTATACAACTTGAGCAAATAATTGAATATTACTTAAGGATTAAACAACAGAGATGAGAGAAAGGACAAAAGATTGGGGGAAAGGGAGAATACAAGTATATATACAGGATAGCTGAGATGATTTTACTAATAATTTCCATCAGTTTTTTGAAAATAGCAGTTAGAATTTTCACCTTGACTAACTCCATATGCTGATATCTTCAATCTGAAGAACTACATCAAGGACAGCAATGTGTAATACAAAACCCATGGTTGAATTCCTCTCTTCTTGGTCTTCTAAATGTGTACCATTTCTAAAGTCTTAACAATTATTACACTCTCTTAAAAAATAAAACTAAAAAGACAAGGAAAAATTAAGGTTTTTCTGCTTGTATTTTTTAACAGTAGAAGGAGACACTAGCCCTTCCTGGTCATGAAGGAAACACAATAGGCTGCATGGCTGCCCAACGGCAGGCAGTTACAACATACATGGTGGGGCTAGCAGGTCAGGGCAAAAGAGGAATAGAGCAGAGAGGATTGATCAATTAGACCCCAGAACTCCCAGGTCCCTGTTCAACCCTCAGCTCCCCCATGCAGTGAAACCCAAGTATATATAGACAGGACCTGAAAAGGTATGTCCTCACTACCAAGGGAGGAAAGCCTCTTGTTTGCTGCTACTGTTAGAGACTGCCATAGACTGGGTAATTTATAAGCAGCAGGAGTTTATCTAGCTCATGTTACAGGAAACTCCTTTGGTCAGGGACACCTTACTGCATAATAATGTGGGAAATGTTGTCACATGGAAGGATGATGTGCAGGAGAAATAAAGCAGTTTCGAATCCCTGCTTTTATGACAAACTTTTTTTCTTCTGTATTTTTGGGAAAGGATCTACAGGGTATTTAGGGTCTTACTATGAGATCAGACTTGTAGGATTTCCCTGTTTACAGCCTTGCAAGAGCTGGGATGCATGCCACCACACCCAGTCTCAATTGCTGTTTCAGGGACCCCCAGGGGTGGACCCAGCGCAGCAGGTCTGGGGATCAAACTCACTTTAATTTGCCGAGCTATTTGGCTAGCGCTTTCTTATGACAAACTTACTTGTATGGTAACTAACTCACTTTCACAATAACAGTCTTAATTTATCCACTAGGAGTGGGTCTCTATGATAGAAATTTGCATTAGGATTCCTTCCAATAGTTGAATTTGGGGGGACATATTCAAACTGCAGTGGTACTCCTATACTAGAATGCAGCAAGCATACTGTTCTTTTGTCTTATTCAGGAATGGACTGCTAATAGTCTTCACTATGAATTAAGATCTCTAAATTATCCATAGGATATCAGCAGATCAGCCAACTCTAAGATCTCTTGAGATGGGACCTCACTGCAAGTGCATACTTGGAGACACTGAAGGAGATGACCCCCGAATTTGCCTTCAGCCCAGGAGGAGAGAGCTTGAACCCTTCTCCATAGCATGCTCATATTGAAGAGGCAGCTACAATTTGTTGAGCACTTCTTGTCATGTTTGAACACTGTAATTAATTCAATTAGTCCTCAGAAGAAATCTGTGAGAAGGGAGTTACTATTATTAAATCTATTAATTTTCTAAGTGAGCTAAACAACATGCAGATTCAGTCACTTGTCCAACATCACTCCTATAGACAAACTTTGTAAGGTTCCTCCAAATTCATGTTGAAATATCAAGAATGTCTGTCGATATCAAGCCTCAAGGTGAAGCTACTAAGACACAGGGTCTTTAATTGATGATTAAATCATAATGGTGACACCTTTTTAAACGAGATCAGTGCCTTTCTATGAAAACCCCATTGCTCTTCGGCCTTATTTTTCTGTGAGGGTATCTAGGAAAAGGTGATCTCTTAGCATGATGTACAGTGTTCAGTAAGTAGGGTGTAATGGCAAAAGAAATTTTATAAGACAAATTTACTCTTCCTTTTACTTGTAACTTGTACAGTTAACTTTTAATTAAAAAAAATCCTATCTGTTCTCCTGGGAGAATAACTTAGGCAAACATTTCTACACCCTTGTTTCAATCTACTCCAACCTAAATGGATGATATTTATAGACTGTTTCAATTTGGGGAAGAAAGATTCCTGGGCTGACTTCTATGAGGTGAAAATGTATGATCTTCAGGCATACAAAGATACTGGAGCATTCTTAATTTATTCCATTATCTTTTAATTAAATTGCCCTCTATTATCATTTCCTGAAGTGGGATTGTGAACTTGATGGAGCTTAGAATTCGGCATCCAGTGCTTCGGTCGCAATCACTATATCTTCTTCAAAATTCAATTGTCTTTTAGAGTTTAATCTCTTTTATGCCTCTAAGTGCCATCTGCAACTGTTCCCAGCTCTGAAGCTGATGCATCTTCATCAATTTTGCATCCACAAAGGGCACCCAATTGGTTCCAAGCTATTATTAGTGTCTATCTAGCAGAAACATAACACACACATTTTTCTGAGTACGGACTGAATTAAGAGAACCAAGTACTGTTCTGCAATTCTCAAAATGAGCATTCTTGTTTTCTTGTACATACACTTGCCTTCAATGTGTACAGTGGGATATACACAGATCCCTCTGATTGCAACATATGGTTGCTTTAAATATTCAAACAATATACGATAGAAACTTTGCGAACAGACTGAGAAATAATTACTATGCAGCAATGTGCTGTTCTGTTTATGTCCCTATGGAAATTGCAAAGAAATGCCCATAATAACATATCTAAAATCAAACTCAAGATGTCCTACACAATTATTTTGCTATGTCTCCTACAACTCTTTTCTAGCCAAGCAATCACCCCATCGTCATTATGTACTTGTATCAAAAACAGGCACCGAGGGAGGCCAGCTCATCCTTTGATTCTTGCATCACCCTGTCTGTCAACAACTTTCAGAGCCGCTCTCTCACAGCTAGGTCCACAGCTCAATCATCTCCAGCCTGCATTACTAAAAGAGCTTCCTAAGTGCTCTCTTCACTTTCATTCTCAACCGCCTCTTACCCTTCTCTGCAGTGCAGCTAGAGCAATTTCTACCCATGTGTTGAGTGAAAGTTATTTCAATGGCTTATCTGTTTCACAGGTCCCAGAAAAATCTTAAAAGCTTGTGTGAATTGCAAGAGACTACATTCCCCTGTGGAGGGTAATATAAAAAACTGCAGGCCATTTAAATTCCTGGAAGGCTGGTGTCTTTAAAACACTGTATCATCCTGCCTGTTGGAGGGTGAGTGGGGAACATAGCACACTTTTGAGAGGCATATTGAATGTTAATTACTTCAACCTGTGTCTATCACAGTTATGCTGCATTAATAGAAGTCAATGAGTTGACAGTTGATTGCAAAATAAAAGACTATTTTACTGTAATATGCATTAGGATATTTTACTTCAGTCTACACATTATCATGCCCAAGTCAAATGAATAAGAAGCTGCATTTATTTCTCTTAGAGAAGCCAGGAAAAAATATAGTATAACAATGGGCATTGCATTTTCATACCTCTTTCAAGAGCTTTTTACATGAATAATATTATTTCACAGAATTTTGTAAATAAATGAGCATAATAAAATAGATTTTCATCTGCTGTAGCACCCTCTTACCTAAATCACTAAAATAAAATAGTAATAATAATCGAGACAAACAAATGCAACCTATCCCCAGATGTTCCCACCTTATCTCATCCACCTGTAGCAGAGTGTTTTAAACCTTATGTTCTGGGTTCAAATCCTACATCTACCAGTTGCTTTATGTTTGACATCTAACTTAACTCTCAAGGGGTTGAGGATTGGATTCAGAAAGTAAGTTGGAAATCTATTAGACCTATATTATGTTATTCAGCAGATCAATAAGTTATACCAGTGCTTTCTCTTTATATATATTTTACCCATCTTTGTATGATTAAGTGTCTGTGTCTGCTGAAAGCTTACTTACTGAATCCTGGACACCAAGCTGTTGGTGTAAGGAGATGGTATCTTTGGGAGATGCTTAGATATCAAAGGCAGAGCTCTTAGACTGGCACTGGTGCCTTATAAAATAGTTTGCCCTACAGTCATGTGAAGTTAGAGAGAAGACTGGCCCTCACGACACATCATGGCTACCTTTATCTTAGACTTCTCAGCCTCAGGAACTGTGAGCAATTCATTTTTTCCACTTATAAGCCACCCATTCTACAGAATTTTTATACAATGCAAATAGACTTATTTTTATCTGTGAGCACCTGAGTGCCATAGGTGATTCATTCAGTGAGTTGTGTCTTTTTATAACCATTGTTAAATGTTTTATTCAATAGGAACATGCATTTACAATGGTAATTTGATACAGCTTCATCCAAAATAAAGCTCATGAATATCACTTAATGCACTAACACTGTGCATGTTCTGTTGCTTTTGGCTTGCTTGTCATCCCTCCCTTGGAGCATTCCTCCTTGAGTACAGGCCATGCCTTGAATAAGGCGACAATGTCTATCATTCTTGCATATGGGCATGTACACCTAGGAAGAGATGTCTTAGGTCCTGTGTTTACACAGGAATTTTATCACTTTGTCTGGAATCAGGTACAAATGAGATGCTGTCTAGAGTGGGTCACTAGACACACACACATGTACAGAGACAGAGACAGAGAGAGAGAGAGAGAGAGAGAGAGAGAGAGAGAATGCTCTTATGGCTGGTAAGTACAATATCATTTTTTAAGCTAGTAAACATTTGCCATACATTACGATCATATGCACCATGGGGATTTGTACTTCTACATAAATCATCTTCAATCTTTTCCCCCATTCTACTCTTGTCCCTTAAACCCTTCTTCCTCTCCCCCTTTACAAAACCTCTGTTTTCATCTTTTCATCATATTTGATTTTTGTTCAAATTTTGCCTCATCTCAGTTCATAAATACCCACATCCCAGTGGACACAGAGCAACCAGCACGTGAAAAATAAACAAAGAAATATGTATGAAAAGAAGGAATAATTTAAACTCAAAAAATCTCTTAAGAAGATGTCCAAGTTAGATTTTTATAAAAACACATAAATCCTATACAGTATTTGCAAAAATACTCATACCACACTTAATTTTTTTTGTCATTTTTCTGCAATGACACAGAAAGATTCTTCAAGACAAAAATTCTCATTTCTAGTTTTTATTTGGGCATCCTATAACTGTTCTGCAAATAAATGTTGAATCGACATTTTTACTTCAGAGAAAATACATAAATATTGTCTCCATTACTCTTCTCTTGTTGCTGGGACAAATACCCAACACTCAAAATGAAGGAAGGAAAGCTTTACTTAGCTCTCAGTCACAGGAGGTATTAGTCCATACTTGACTGGCTCAGGGGCAGACTGGCACATGGCAGAGGGCAGCAGTTCTTGGCAGCAGCAAAGAGCAGACAATACAATGGAGAAGCAGCAGTAACAGTGGCCACAGGGAGCAACTCTGTCTCCCTTATGTTGAGTTTAGGCTATAGGACTGCCCCAGGCTAGCTATAGGACTCATAACCCTAATCCCAGTGGATCATGGAGTTAATCACAAATTCTAGAAGTCCACCCCATGACTATATGAAGCTTTGGGGGAACCACTAGTCACAAACCATAACAATTATTTCTGTAAAAACACTATCAAGAAAAGCAAATAAAATATACTAAATCAAGTCATATTTTTCTTAGGCACTATGCTTCTACATATAGTTGCCCTTATTTTTCAAAACTTGCATGATCATTTTTATTGAGACTCCAACAGTACAACCATTCACATTATATTTGGGCTAGTAGCTATTTTCCTGAAACTCATGTTCCTGTTCTTGTAGTCATAGTAGATAGTCATAGTAGACAGAAGATACCAAAATGGAGAAAGAAGCATAGACCATGATTCTTGCCTCTTCCAATGGAAGCTTTATATAAACAAATTGTGGAATAACAATTCGACCTTTAATTTGTTGTTGTAAATTAGTAATTATTTCCTCTCTAATCTTTACAATCATTAGTAATCAGGTAAAGGTAGTTCTTGTTTTGAAATTAAATTGTATTAAGCTTAGAAATTACAGCAAAGAAAACTAAAGTAATTTAATATATATAATTAAATCAAGAAATTAGATAGATTCTTTTACTGGAAGCTATCTTGAATTGCTGATATATATGGTGAAATACATGAAATTATGAAATGATGAAGACATAGACAAGTCTGTAAGCAAGCACCTAATAATTTTTTCATCTGTATGCAACAAAACTGGACACATCATTTGAATTCATTTCACTAATCCCATATCACTTATTGCCACATAATCATGTCTAAAGGACACGATATGAATAAAACCTCAATGAGATCCAGGGACTTATACTCAAGCATAATGCATGTTATTTTACAGAAACTGTACTTTATTATTTTCACCTGTATACAGTTCTACAAGCGGATAGTAATAACTTCAAAGAAACAGTAGTGAAAAAATTCACAAATCTAACGTTTTAAGGGTACAGGGTTGTACTCCCAACTGAGATTGATTATGTCGCTTTAAGCCTTTCTCACATGCATCTACACGCAGTGTTCACGAGGCCACAATTTCACATGCAACATTTTGAACCTAGTAATTAGGACCCTATTGGTCCCAGCTCTGTCCAATACAGTCCCCACTGTGAGGGTAAATGAATATATAGTCTGCAAGTAAAATAAATGCAAAACTGACAAGGCATTCCTAAAGTATCACCACAGTCATTTTGATATTCACCTACGCTTCTCCTCATAGTGTGGTGTATATACTTTGAACCAAGCAGTAAGAAGATGACCAGGGATGTATGCTTCCTCTGCACTGAGTCATGCAGGCCTCAGCATCAATTACATCTGTGCTTTAGAAGACAAAGGGCCTGACCATGGGCAGTAGAAGAAATAGGTTCAAGTTCTGGACCTGGCATTTCTAGTAGGGTTACCTATGACACTGAGTATTTTAATTGATAAATTTGGAATAGGCTTCCGATGAAGCCTATTATGTATGTCAAACATAAAAATATAAAGTACTTTCAGTGGTTAGCACAGAAAGGGTACTCAAAAACATTAAGATATTTTAAACGTCAATGTTAGTGGCAGAGTTTAATAGGTAAATTTTTAAAAAAATGCCCTAATACTTGGAAGAACTTGACCATTTCAGATTTAAAAACTAAATGCGTATAATCATAAAAATATAAAAATAGGATAATCACATTAAGTAACATATAATCAGACTTCTCCAGCTCCAGTTGCATTTCTATCTAATTAACAGAATCAGAGAGGTGAGGCCGCGTTCCTTGCCCACTGCACTCTAGGTCCCGCCACCATCTGCTCCTGTGTTCCCTGTTCCCTGAAGGTCAGGGCCGAGGGACAAGTCCCATCAGTGGGGCCAGAACACTGCCCGCACAAAACATTTTCCTATCTTTACTTGAACAAACTGCCATGGGGTCAGCGCTCATCAGCACTTCTCTTTAAAACATTATCATCAAGTTACGAGGATTAATTTTATAAATAACTAATTAAAGTGCTGAATTAAATGGCACTCAGCGGTCACCACCTTTGGCAGGACACAGTCATAGGTCTTCCTGGCTCTGCCTCCAGAGTTCTTCAGATTAGCTTCTCAGCTTTGCATGACTGCAATCCGGGTCTGCATTTAGTAGCTGCCCAAAGGGGCACTAGTATGAATTGCGATGTGTAGAATCTATGTGTGTAAAAGCTGGGAGGGCTGACTGCATGCTGTTTGAGCCCTCAGACTGTACATACCTTCCTCCAAAGAAGCAGAAGCTCAGTTTGGGGGAGGTGGCTCCACTAGAAGCCCTTGCAAGTGGTCATGTGACACTATCTTAGCCAGCAGAAATTACAAGCCCTCTTCCAATTTCTGCACATGGTGCTCTGCCCCTTTACAGGCTGATGTTCCCTTCGTATTTCATCTGTTCCTTCCCTCTGCCTAGAATACAGAAGGAAGGGTATGGTGTAGCAGTCGTTCGGGATTATGAAGATGAAAGTTAAGAAGGTTGGGACAAAACAAGACTGGTTCAGCATCTACCAGAATAGGCAGCAGTGAGATTTGCTGCAGAATTGCGGTTGACTCACACCTACTCTAGACAGAAGGGGGAGGCTCAGCTGAGAGTCAGCCTTGGAATGAGAAGAAAAATGATGACTCTAAGTTCTGCTGGGCTGGAAGTGTAGTTCAGTGTTCTAATATCCGTTCTAATATATTATGATGTATGAACTGCTGAATTCAAACTCACTCAAAATTCACAGCCAACAAAATAGAAATAGCTTTTTTCAAATACAGATAGGAGAAAAGTATACACAAATACACTACAAGTTCTAGAGTCTATAGCTCACCCACTGATAGGGTATAGAGTAAGTCCTGAATTTACAAGCAATAAGAATAGATCAAAGTTCAAGGCGATGTTCAGGCAGCCTTCCTCAGGGGCAGATTGGTTTAGGAACTGGAATTCCACACTTTAGTCAAGAA
>NDGN011472437.1:0-13839 GCA_002564285.1 Tympanoctomys barrerae | reverse complement strand
TTGAAACTGTCCTACTAATCGGTTTTGAAACTGTCTCATTGCTATTTGTTTCTCAATAACATTTTTTAAAAAAGAAAGTAAGATACAGAGCTAAAAGAAAACTGAGGGCTAGGGAGATGGCTCAGTAGAATAAAGCACTTCCCTGGCAAGCCTTTAGGGCCTGAGTTCAATCCCTGGTTCCGNAAAAAAAAAAAAAAAAAGACAGGACAATCGATTATGTCCCATTGGGAGGATGACTCTCCCCGTCTGTACCTGACATCCCAATTATACAGTGAATCAATACAGGGAACAGAAAATGGCAAGAAAGAACCAGGGAGCCATCTGGTTTGAGAAGAGAGATGGCTGAGCAGTTAAACTCTTTTCTGCTTCTGTCACTTTCATTCTCCTCTCATCAGCCAGGTAACTGATTTACATTGCTATTGATTTTGGGGTATTGACTTTGTATCTGCTATGCTACTGAATTTGTTTATTAATTCTAGGAGGTTTTTTGGGTCTTCTCTGTAGAGTATCATGTCATCTGCAAATAATAGTAGTTTAACTTCTTCTTTTCAAATTCTTATTCTTTTTATTTCTCTCTTTTTTCTAATGGCTCTGGCTAATGTTTCCAGAACTATAATGAATAGGAGTGGAGATAGTGGATATCCTTGTTTTATACCTGATTTTAGAGAAAAACCTTCAGTTTTTCTCCATTTAGAATGATGTTGGCTATTGATTTGTCATAGATGGCTTTTCACAGATTGAAGTATAGGCTACCTATCCAATTTTCTGTAGGGTTTTTTAATTGTGAATTAGTGTTGGGCTTTGTCAAAAGCTTTTGTTGCATCTATTGAGATGATCATGTAGTGTTTTTTGTTTTGTTTTGGTTCTGTTTTTCGTTCTGTTGGCCTGTAAGTCTCTTTTTTTCATTGGGTCTTTCTCTGATTTTGGTATCATGTAATATTTGCCTCCAGAAATGAATTAAGACATATACATAAAGGCTGGGGAGATAGCTCAGTGGTCAAAGTGCCTGCCTGGCAAGTGCAAAGACCTGCGCTCGATCCCTGGCACCGCATGCTGTGCTTCCCCTGAAACTCTGAGTGCACTGTGCTGGCCCCAAGACTGAGTGTGGTAGCGCACACCTACAATCCCGTGCTGAGGGGGCTGAGACAGGAAGATCACTAAGAGTCTGAACTGTGTAGTGAGACCCTGTAACAGATAAATACATAAAAAATTTAAAAGATATGCATATAAAATTTCTGGCTCTCAAGTCTCCTTTTAAAATTCATGTTCATTGTTAATGTTCATCAATATGAGAAGTTCTTAGTGCAAGGATCCAGCCTGTGTCCTGTTTCTGTAAAAGAGATAAAATGATGGTTTTATGTTTTTAAATCTAAAAATATGTACTAAGTAAAGGAAAACATGGAAGATACAATAGAGAAAGCCAAGTGTGACCTGCAGAATCTGTCCTTTTCCAATATAGTTCCCTGCTAGAAAGGCCACATCATACCCTAGACCACCGGTGTGCAAACGCCACAAGAGCACTTCACGTTGGGATCTTCACGTGAAGTAGTGCCGTGTGGGCGGCAGCTCCTCAGGAGTCATGCTCTCGCTAGGCAGCTGCCGCGCAAGTGCTTCCTCGCGGATTTGGCATGTGTTCCTGTTCTACACTCAGGTGAAAAGGGGGCACATTTTAAACGCGTGCACACCTGTTAACCTGGTTGCAGAAGTTCCTAAGCTAAGCTCCTTTCATCCTGCCTCCTCAAGCTAGTCCACATCCACTGTTTGCACTCACAGGGAGCTGCAGATGATCTTAGCTTTTCCAAAAATAAACTCCCTGGGAGTAGCTGTCTCTTAGCCGCTGACCTGTGTCTTTAGCTCTCCACAGGAGAACAAAAGAAGAACTGCCACTCGAGTTGAGGCAACAAACACAGTGACGGGAGACGACTCCTACTCCCACCAAAGCCCAGAAGCCAGCTTCAATGCAATCTTTCACCATCACAGCAAGATTGCATCCTCAGAGATTCCCAAAACAGACTCCAGAGCCACTCATGGATAGTAACATGCGTATGAGTAGATATGAAACCCACACCTATAACTAGACTCACAAAAAGCACAGCATCTGTGTTACTGATAGCTCAAAATTCTTAATTCAATCTCCTAATCCAGTGAAGATATATCTCCAGTGAGCTCCTCCCAAGATCACACCATTGATTTCAGAGGAATGAGGCACAAACATCGCCAGGGGCCCTGAGGGAGGCTCTGGAGGATGCTGGGAGGGACGAGGCGAGGGCTGCAGAGGGCTGCAGAGCCAGACTGCCCAGGTGTGGTCCTGGCACTGCCAGGCTGCCGAGTCCACAGAAGAGCCACTGGACCCTCGCTCGGGCCTTTGCTTTTCCATCTGTGAACCGGGAATAAGAACACATATGACGTAGGGCTGTGTGTGAATTAAAGTTGATAAAGGACTGGGACAACCTCGCATGCTTAGCAAACATTAAGTATGCATTACGTAAATAATAAATTCCTGCTAGTTGTGAAGGCATCTACCAAGGCCCCTGCGGACCCGATTCAGCCTGTAACTCAATCAAGAGAAACCTTCATTCCCATTCAAACGGCCCCACCAGCACAGGGGATTTTCTGCTGTTAATTATCCTTTAGAGTGAGGAAATCACCCAGCTACTCTCACACCAAATAGGAGTGCAGGAGCCCCTGGGAGCCGCGTGTGCACTCAGCATGTTCAGGTCCGTTCTAATTACTGGAAATACCCCGTACAGAGCAGCTGCTCGAGCGAGTGCAGACTCTCCAGGCCTTTCAAGGACGACAGTGTTTTCCTCTTTCATCAGAAAAAAACCCTGCAAATGTTAAATTAAAATTCAAACTTTACTGCTTTGAGTGTCAAGCAGAAAGAAAAGTAAATTCACTCCTCAAACACATGCGACTCTTCTGTATTCCATACAGCAATGCCATTTCAGCCAGAAAATCCTATTACATGGAATCCCTCAAAATCCATAAGGTAAGAGTGCTTCTAATTATGCAAACTGCAAAGAGACAATGGGAAAATCTCAAAGTATATTTCCAAACTGGAAAAAATTCTACGAACACATTGTAGTATTGCACATCGATATGAAACACATGAGAATTCTAGGCCCGCGCTGCCTGACAGAGTGGCCAGCACCCACCTGCTTCACACGTGGAGGGGCCAAGTCCAGGCTGTGATGTGCTATAAATATAGATTAGACGTTGCACTCCAAGACTTCCTATGGAAAAGAGGTAAAACTCCTTAGTACTTTTACATTGATTACATGTTAAATTATTATGTTTGGGTGCCCGGGAGTAAATAAATATATAATTAATATTCATTTTGCCTTCCTCTCTTTGGTCTTGGCGGCACAAGTGAGATGACAAAGGGAATGACATCCTTTGGAAAGCGTCGTAATAAGACACACACCTCGTGCTGCTGCTGTGGCTCTAAGGCCTGCCACTTTCAGAAGTCGACTCGTGGCAAATGTGGTTATCCAGTCAAGTGCAAGAGAAAGTGTAACTGGAGTGCAAAGGCCAAAAGGCAAAACACCACCAAAACTGGTCGAATGAGGCACCTAAAAATTGTGTACTGCAGATTCAGGCGTGGATTCCGCGAAGGAACGACACCTACACCCAAGAGAGCAGCTGTCGCAGCCTCCAGTTCACCTTGAGAATTGCAGCAATCACTCAAACTAAATGCTCTGGTTTAAAAAGATTAAATGAAATTATTTGCCTTCCTACTCTAGGAAGAATTGATTGAAAGAAAGCTTCTAAGACCGACAGAAGGGAGCCCAGAAAGTGTATAGTCTACCCACTGGCTTCTCAAAGGTGCTTTATTGAGAAAGCCGTAAGGTGAGGCAGGCTCGAGGTGGAACAAAGCTATCACCAGTAATAAGATTACAAGTATAGTTTCTTAGGTAACACTGATCCATTGGGAAGCTACAAGGTGGCTGTGAGGTGGGACAAAACTGTGGTGAGCCAGTAAGATCACAATACAGTCACTTAGGTGATACTGACCCAACGGGGATCAAACTGGGGCACATGGGAAGGACATGACAGGACGGCCACCCTTCTCAGCTCGAAGCCGCTAGATGGCACCTACACCCGATCTCCCCTAACTGCAGTTGGAGGTACTTCTTCGAGGAGGAGGGAATATTGTAGGCAGCTGAGCTATTTAGAACTGCTGTGGGCAGGCAGACAGGGCAGAAGACAGCTATGGCTGGAGGCCTCTTCCGGGAGGGCCGAGCTTCCAAAAGAGAGGACAGACTAAACCACGTGCTTCCCCGGAAGTGAACAAAGTGACTGATATTCTAAACAGGCATCAGTCATCTTTGTACATGAAGCTACGAGAACACTTTAAGTTATGTGACTTATTATATTTTTGTATAGTGTTGTCTGCATAATATTAATTCTGAGCCCTGTATAAACACTCAGAATAATCACATATTTCTAGATTTTAAAAAAAATTATCAATTGTTCAGTATCTTCTGTTTGTCTTACAATAAAAAGAAAAAAGTACATTTCCTTTGCAATTTCCTCGGCATGGGAAGGGCTAGTTTAAACTATTTATGTCATTGGGCTAGAAAATGCTAAAATTTAGGGGTCCTATTTTGCTTCCCTCTGATTTTCTTTTATTACTTTATCCCACTTGAGTTCATGTAATTATTTACTCAAAAAAACTTATTGTGATTTATGATAATTTTGATATCAATTTATGTATCCAAGGCTTATTTACTGCTCTTCCAACAGGCTCTGGGAGTAGGTTGAAAACTGGGAAACTTTATAACTAGAGCCAATAGCACTGGCTTACACTACTCAAGACCCAAAAGGCTTGAAGAGCACAGCTTACACGCTCCTGGCCTGCGGTCCCGAGAGAGCTCTGTGATTACTCCGTTGCCACCACTACCGCACCACGGCGTCGTAAAGCAGCAAAGCGCTCAAGGCCGACCACTCCGTCATCTTAGTCCGCCTCCCTCAGCAGCCCCTCAGCACCTTGTCCTCCTCGGCAGGCTCAGGCTCCCACGTGACCTTTGTGGGCACCTGTGTCCCGCAGCCTGATGAATACCCTGCCTGGAGTTTCCACCATCAGACTGGTTTCCACGCCCAGCTGGACTCACTTCGCCACTCATCTGTCACTGTTCCCGCAATCCTTAGTGCTTCCAGGGCTCCCTTCCCATTTGTCAATAGGGTCCTTGCACCACAGAAGTACCCGAGACCCCGGTAATGTCAGAGTCAGAAGGGAACAGCAGCCTCAACTACTACTTCTGGGAAATTCGTGTTAAAGCGCAGCCTCCAGTACTGCAGAGTGTGACCGTGTTACATACAGGAATTTTGGAGATTGTTACATGAGGCCTCTACAGTGGCCCCTACTCCAACCCAGTGGAGTCTTTACCAAAACAAGGGACTCTGACACAGAGGCACCAAGCAGGCCTGAGCAAACCCTCAGAAGCAAAGCAAGGAGGCTACCTCTTCGGGCCTGAAAGAGAAACTGAAGCTCCCCCAGAACCGCCAAAGCCTTGGCCTCGACCTTGTGGCTTCTCTACCCTGAGAACACAGGCTTTGGCTACGTATGCCACCCACTCTGTTGCATTTTGCTACTGCAGCCTGTGCAAACTGGCACCATGTCCCACCTGGGTACCCGCCAGCTTGCTTTCACATCTCTAAGACCCGCAGACAGCTGGCTCTGCTAACGCAGCCCAGGTGAGGTAGATTATGCCTTGGGAAGTGATGAAACACTACACAAATTTAGTCACGTCATCACTGTGACTGTTCATTGTGAGAAGAGTTCCTTGTGTGTCCTAAACCAGGAGTGGGGGCAGAGGGTGTGACCCGCCCGCTGTCACCAGGTTCAGAGACAACCAACCACTAGAAACCCTGAGTCTCCCAAATGGTTTGATTTGTTGGCTGGAGTTGTTTACAAATTTGGTTCACAAAGTTAAAGACAAAGAAAGGTAGACGTTAATGACTAAAGCAGAGAAACTGGTGAGTTGCTACATACCTGTAATCCCATCACTCTGGAGGCTGAGGCAGAAGGATTGTGAGTTTGACACCAGCTTCGGCTACAAAGTGAGCCCAAGGTGAGCCTGAACTACACAGCAAGACCCTGTCTCAAAAAGACAAAGAAAATGACTCAGAGAATAAGAGAATGAACAAGAGAAAACGTGCTTTGTCCACTCCCGTGATCCATAACCCTAGAAGCAATGGCAAGTGCTGTAGCCTGGAAAGGGCAGAAAGTCATCTCCACGTGCATTCTTGTTGGGCAGGTACAACAGAGGAAAGAGAAGCTGAGGACGCTGACGCTCGGAAGGCGAGTTGAGAGGAAACAGGTATAAGCAAAGAATTCAATTAGCTTCCTACAATGTATTGAGGAAATAGCTATAAAAATGGAAAGTATTTTTAAAAAGTTGAAATAATTGAAATGCATTTAAAGTTGAGGTGCTGCTGAGAGCAACATAGTTAAATAGAATATAAAAGAATGCCAGAGAAATGGAATGATTCTAAAAATATATACAGCCTTTTTGGAAATACTAAAATATTTGTGTAAAGCAAGGCAGACATTACAAAACTAATAGTGAATATACAAAGTTAAATATTATATTCCAAATTAAAATGCCCTTTCAGTTCTCAGAAGTCTTCTAAATGAGCTCATAGGAGCTATGTGTCTGAAACAGGGAAAAAAAAAAAGAATGAAAGAAAGTTAGATCTTGTAACAGATGACCTGGACTTTCAGACGCCTCTAGCTTCCCCTAGGACTGTGGTTCTCTGACTCTAGGTGCTCAGAACCACCACCTGGAAGGCTGCTGAGCCTAAATGGCTCGCCCCACACCCCGAAGTTTACGAATTTTCATTCTAACAGGTTCCGAGAGGCTGGTACCGCTGGGCCCAGGCCAGCACACAACCCACGGGCTGCAATACCGCTGCCCTGGAGTTCCACTCTGCGGGCCGAGTGCACCCACCCACAAGGAGCACTCCTCGGCACAGTCAGCCTTCTGCGGCTCTGGGTCTGCATGCTCAGAATTAGACCAGGAGCTAGCAGGCGGGACCTGCCTTCCAGCTATAGGCTCAGGAATGCCTGCCCAGCAGCTGTAAGGCTCCCGGTGCTGCCCGGGACCCACCTCTCTGAAGCCAAAACACAGCCACAGTGGGTATCTTAGTCCACAAATCAGTCCCTGGGGAAGTCCCAGATTGGGAGCAGGTGCAGAAAACTCCAAGATGCCCAGAAGTAACCTGGCTACGAATAAACCCATGATCCAATCCTCCACAGGAGCTGCTGACAAATCACAGCAGTGAGTGAAAGGCAAGGCCGTGACCTCGGTTAACACAGGAAGGTGGACTTAGCCTCAGGTTCAAACATGCCCGGGGCGACACCTCAGGGGGAGCTTGGACTCTTGGCCAAAAGCGAAAGGCGCGCTTTCTTCACGTGGTCTTGGGGCTGCTGTGAGCCCTTTCTCTGCCGGTCTCTGCATCTCTCCTGCTGTCAGCGAACGCACATTCCCACACCTCTTCCGTGTGTCTGGGCCTATTCTTTGTGCAACACACCAAGACCATGAAAACGCCTCCAGTGACCTTCCATCCGGCAACAGGGTGGAAAGGCTGAGGAGAAAGGGCATCCGTGCTGAATGCACATGGATGTTTTCTTGTCATCGTCCCCTAAACAACGCAGCTGATCCCATTACGCCAGGCATTCTGGGCAACTGAGAGGTTATTTGAAGTATATGGGAAAATGCTTACAGATGATATGAAAACACTACACCACTTTATGGCACGGGCGTCAACAGCAAGAGTTTTAGTTATGCAAGTGGCACTAAGCCATCGCCTGGGGATGCCAAGGGTCGGCTGCATCTGCATCTATCTCAAGTCTCTACCACTAAGAGGATAGCCTTTAGGAGCTGCCACACAAATTAAGATGAGGCAATTGACCTAGAAGACCACAGAAAGCTAAGTGCCCTTTGGGGACAAAGGGTGTCAAACAGCAGCATGCAAATGCTCAAGAACTCCAGGCATCAAGTTTCTTTAAGAAAAGAGTAGAGTGTCTTTTCTTAAAGATAACTGGGGTAAGTAAGGTAAGAAAGTAGGAGAAATGGCTCAATGTCTTTAGAAAACAACTACATCCCAGACCTCCCTCTGTACCCAGGATGTTACCGTCTGAAAAGATGAAAACATCAAGGAGTCGGTGTCGGATAGGAGCCAGGCAAAGCTGGAAAAGTTTTACAAAAAGCACAGGACCATGAAGGGAAATCACTGACCGCCAAGCTCGCCTGGCGCACCCACGAGGACGTGATCGGCACTGCTGCACCCCGATGCTCTTAAGTGGGGCGCCGTCACACTGGTCAGTGAGCTGCAGGCCAGCGTGGTCAGACACGAGAAGACCGCACCCAGCACGAAGACAAAGACCAGAGATGCGAACCAGTGGGATAAGCAAGCTTAGAAAAGATACAGCTCAAAGAGGCAAAAATCAAAGCAACAAACAACTGTAAATAAATTTTATAAAGGAAAATGAAGAGATATTACCCATGACAAGGAATATGATGACGTAGTACTTTACTTTTTAAGCCATTGAGAACCATGAAATATTAAGCCATCACTATGGGCATGAACGATAAAGCTTAGACGACTCCCAGGAATGCACACAGACAGAGCAAAGAAGCACAGTCCTGGGGCCGAGGACGTGACTCAGGGCCATGTGTGCCCGCCTGGCAAGCCCAAGCTCCTGCATTTGGTCTCTGGGACCAAAAACACAGTCCCCAGAATAGTGATGTTCAGCTGAGGAGGGATGACCTCTCTGTAGGGGACCTCTAACAATCTCTATCCGCATTTTGCTGTCACAGCTCAGGCGGAAAGTCTGCGACTATCCTCTAGACCAAGGTGTTCTGGATACCCCACAGTACCTGGGGAGCCACCTACAATGAAGAATTTCAGGCCCAAAACACAAGGGACACTCAAATATCCAGGACACCAAGCCCAAGAAACCTTGCCATAAGATGATCAGCCACCTACAGCAAATCACCGTATCTTCTCAGATATATACATACGAATTAGCTGGGTGTGCTGGCACATTTCTACAGTCATAGCACTTTAGGAGGCTGAGGCAGGAGCATCACAAGTCCTTGGGCTTCCGGGTATTGTAGTACACACTCGTAATCCCAGCACTCAGGAGGCTGAGGCAGGAGCATCACAAGTGCTTGGCTTCCAGGTATGGTAACACACGCTTTTTCCTCATTTTCATGCTTCCCTTCTTTTAATTCTTCAAAATTGTAAATAAAATTATATATATATATATATATATATATATATATCTGTGTTCTGCTAAGGGTTTTATTTTACCCCAGTATGTGGAGTTGTCACATCAAAAGCTCCGATCCTGGCGCTCAGCATCCCAGCAGAAGTCAACAGGAAAAGGCAGCGGCACGCAGCTTGCTGATGGCCACATGCCGCGGGTACCGGCCGACAGTGCGGGCGCCTGGGCGGGCAGCCGGCGCTCTGCTTGGCGGTCGGAGGGATCCTGGCATGTAAGCCTCTGCGAGCCCCAGCTTCCTCCTGGGGGGCACGAGGTTGATCTGAAAGTTTAAGACCCGGGAACAAGGACCTAGCACAGCGCGGGCGGCCTGAGCGCTCTGAGTGGCGCTGTGAGAATGCTCTCCGAGCTCTTCCGCCAGTGCTGCGAAGAGTGCAGTCGCGCCGCGCCCTTGCGTCCTTCCACGTCCGCACAGTGCACAGAGAACGTCCGGCCTTCGGAGCGCCTGGGCCGCCAGCGTGCAGAGCCGGGAAGCGGGCGTGGCCCGCGCGGGCGGAGCGCACAAAGCCTGCTGCGGCGACACTGCGGCGCAGCCGCGCTGACCGCCCAGCCCTGCTGCCCGAGAACCGGCTCGCAGGTGCAGGCGGACAGCAGCCAGCGCAGGGCTCGCGGAAACAGGCTCCTGGAGTCAGAGCCGCAGCGAAGCTCCGGGGTGCGGCGGGGTCACCAGCCTTGCGTCCTAGTAAGCTCTCAGGCACCGCTGCAGCAGGGCCCAGAACCACAGCGTGAGAACGTCAGCCGGGAGAGAGGACACAATAGACCCCCCTTGGAAATTACAGGGAATTCCACAAGGCACCCTATCAAACGGCCACGTAAGAGCAAAGTAGCCTCTAAATAAACATGGATTGTTCAGTATTTTTACACAATTACCTTTGTCAACTGGCAGGAATATAAGCCAACAGATAGCTGTTGTGACCAAGAACTGAATTTAATCTAGCTAACTTTATAAACTGCAATCCATAATGTCCTTTCTTCTCCAAAAATTTACAGCCTCATTTTTGGAAAGCTTGCAAAACCTTTACCCATTTTATTAACACTAGTTGTTATGAAACATTACTGTAAATCATGCTTGGGTTTCTGTGGAGTGGCTCAATAAAGTGGGGAGAATATAAGTTTGAGCCAAATGCTTACTTTTATTGCCCAAGAGGATAAACAAAAAATAAATTACATTCAAGGAGTTCAACCTTAGCCGGAATTTTGAAGGCACTCAATATCAACCAAAGCTAATCAGCTGCAGCCTTCTGGGAGGAAAAAATTGGGTTTTTCTGTTTCTTTTTTAGGTTCTCTATGAGATGAATATAAAAGTAAAGGATTTATTTTAACAACATAATGTGTTACAATGTTATTTCATTCCATCAAATC
Organism: Tympanoctomys barrerae; assembly: GCA_002564285.1. NCBI lineage: Eukaryota > Metazoa > Chordata > Mammalia > Rodentia > Octodontidae > Tympanoctomys > Tympanoctomys barrerae. Next base: position 3,185 of record NDGN011472437.1, on the reverse strand, counting down.
AAAGAAATTGGTGAAGCACTTTCAGTATTTTTAATGTATTTAAGAGCCTTTCTATGATACTCATTTAACAGCCATTTATGGGCGGGCCACAGAGATAGCTCAGCAGTCTAAGCTCCTGCTTGGGCAAGTGCAAGGAACCGGGCTCGCCCCGCACCACAAGTCTCGCGGACCCCACCCCTGGGCGTGCTGAGCTGGCCGGAATAGAGACGCAAGGTAACCACGAGCTACTAAGCGAAGGCAAGGTGTTCTCAGGGCGCTTCAACTGTGTTCACTGTGTGTGTCGCCGCCCTTCACCTTGGAATACTCCCCTCCCCCGCCTGCCTTGCCTCGTGTTCTTGTCTCCCGCCTCCCTGGCTGGTGTCTCTGCTCCTCTCAGACTCGGCCTCCCCGGCCTGGAGCATCTCCTGGGGCCTTACCCGTTCCCTGATGCTACTCCTCGCATCCTCCAAGCAGCAATCCCTGCCCAAGAGCCGTTCTCCCCAGTTGTATCAGCCCTCAGAACCTGACAGCTGATGGCCGCTGCGGACTGCATGCCTGTCCCTAAACCCGACCTAGTGTTCTCTCTTCTCATTACACACAGTTTGAGAGAGGAGTTCCTTCTCCCTGCTCCACATGAAGTATACCGCTCGTCCACAAAGCTTCCTTGCTAAATAGCTCTTGAGTTCTTGTATTTTTCTCCACTTCTTCTGCCACCACCCTAGACAAAGGCATTGCCATCTTCAGTGCAGATTCCCACAACAGCGGACTCTACTCACCCATGTACCCTTGGGCCACACAGTGTGTCTCCCACACGCAGCCAGCATGCTCTTCACAAACAGGACCTTGTGATACAGCATGCAAATTCTCCCTGCCTCCTCACTGCTCTTGGAACAAAAGCCAATTCCTTAACCCATCCGCACGACCCCGTGGAGCCTGGGACCCCTTCACTCCCACGCCTGAGGGCGCCTGCCCCCAGCCCAAGGGTCGAGCCACATCGGCGCTTTCCAGCTATGCCAGTGCACCAGCACACCACCCTGCGCAGCTGCTGGCTGTTAGGCAAAAGCCCACCTTGCCAGGGGTCCTTTCCTGACCCCCAAGACTTGATCCGCGAACAGCAAGAGCTTCTCCCTCGTGGTACCTATCACAGCTGCATTGCATGTTTATTGCGCAGAGTGGTTGAGAGGTGCAGTCTCTACCTAGAAAGCAGGGGCCGTAATTGTTGTTCTGCTGTGCACCGCATGCTCACAGCTGTGCTGCCGCAAACTCAGTCCATGCTCACAGGACGAATCGTGAACACACAAGAGGCAGAACATCCGAACGATGCGATTCACTATCGAGTAGCGTGGACATAGGGGAGGGCTACATGCACACGCCAAACAGTAAGCAGACCCCACTGTGCTTCTGGCCCGATGGCTGCCTCCTCCTCACTAACATGCTGGTGGGATCCACATCTTGCTTGGTGCGGAAAGACTGTTCCCATGACACTCTCTTCCTGCAGGGTCTGCTTTTAAGTCAGCACCAATCTGCCTCCTGTTTCTTGGTAATCCCTATGCTAGAAAGGCCCCCATAGGCCACTTGCCTCTTGTCTTATTCTCTGATTAATCGCAGAGAGGAGACTCCCTCAGCATGCCCCAAGGTCCTCTGAGATCCATTAATGCCCCACTCGGCAATCCTGCCCACTCGAAGACCCAGCGTGTGGCACTTTATCCCCATCTCCTCCAACTCCCCAACACACCCCTGCCTTGCCCTGCTCCTCTGCCAAGAGCCACCTTCCTAATGTCCCTCTTTCCCCACCTCCACTTGGCCTTATGTCCTCCTTCTTTTGACAAACTTGGCTTTTACCCCACAAGCGCTGATTAAATCCCGGTCCTCCCTGGTCACCACACACCGCACAGTACAGCTCTGCAGCCTGTGCGCTTTCCCACCTTGTCCTGTAGTCCTTGGCAGTCAGGACCATGCTTCAGAGTGGACCCTCAGAGCTGAGCATGGTGCTGAAACCAGTGGACAGCAAGTGGATACTTGTGGAACGAGCAGATGGCGCCTGGCTTCCGCAGCTGCTTGCCCTTTCATCTGCATCATCCTGACCTCGACTCTAGCTAGCTCTTGTTCTTTGGCTTCTCCACAGACTCAGCACTACTGCAGAAACCTTGGGAGGCGCTGGGCCTTCCTCATGTCCGTGCCAAGAAGCAAGCGAACTGACTGTAAATTGTCACCTTCTTCGGACTGCTGAGTACAGGACACTTTGTAGGTTTCTCCAGGCCTTAATGAGAAAAAAGTAATTTTACAAGAATCTGTACAACTTCAAATAATACCCTCCCCACTGTTCTAAAGGTTCATAGTTTACAATAATGCTTCCAAAGTGTCTTACAAAGAGGGCCGGCCAAATAGCTCAGCAGATTGAAGCACCTGCAAGCAGGCGCAGGGGCCAGGAGTTCCATCCCCAGGCCTGCCGTGCCCGCCCCGCCCCTGGGGTGCACGAGACAGCAACTGAGACTATCCTGGTGCCGCATGCCTGTAATCCCAGCTCTTGGGAGGCTGTAAACAGGTGTATCACTATGAATCCAATCTAGTAGTGAGACCCTGAACACCTCTAGATCCTTCCCTAAAATACAGAAGAAAAAAAAAATGTGTTACCACTGAGCTAAACTAAGTTAAATAGGTACCTTTACTATATATAGGGCATCTCAGAGTCATTGACAAGTTAGTCCATATGTTAAAAAACATATGCTAAAGCCTGACAGGTGGGAGCGATTCACAGCATTTCTCAGACAGATGCCCCTCCAGCCCTCCAACCCCATATCTGGGAACCAGTGCGCTATGAAAATCACACTGGGGAGAGCTTCTTATGGGTGCTGTTTACACCCACAGTATTGGGGCAATCAGTCCCCAGACCTGCCTAGAGAGGGGCACAGTGGGACAGAGAAGGAAGGGCAAGGGTACAGCATCCTGGGAGGTCCACACCTCCGGGTGGGCAGAGACAAGGATGCTCAACCAGGCAGGATCTTCTGCATGCACACGAGAACTGGAGGGCATTTCGGAGGACTCAGAGGGTGGTGGCGACTGTATGTTGATGAGGATCTTTCTTATGATGCTGGGAGGGTGGTAGGATGAGGCAGCAGACTAAAAAGAAGTTTTGTCCTTTCCCTGTGGGAAACCCTTTTTATTACTATTTGGTTCTTAGGGAACCAGGATGTCTTCAGCTGGTG
>NDGN011472433.1:0-18725 GCA_002564285.1 Tympanoctomys barrerae | reverse complement strand
AGCAATTAACCACTAAGAAGAATGTATGCAGAGTGTTGATTATTGAATCTGTCCTGGCGATTTAATTTGAAACTGTGTAATTGCTATTTGTTTATCAATAAAATTCTGAAAAAAAAAAACATTACTTTTTTAGTGGTACTGGGGTTTGAACTCAGGACCTTGTGCCTAACAGGCAAGTTCTTATTCTACTGAGCCATCTCCCCGACCCTAAATCACTTCTATTATGGACTATTGGAGTATATTGCGTTATTTTTCTGAATAGGTACTTGAGTACCTAAAATCTTTAGACTTGTTTCAAATACGAAAAGTTCCTTTCATGTCTTCTCCAAATAAAGCTTCTCTAATGGCAGTGGAACAACCATTTTGGAAAAAACACAAAAAAAGGGTTACTTTCAGAGCCATGCATCCAGGAAATTGATCAAATATATGTAGTTGGTACTTGGCCCAGGGTCTAAAGTAAACAAGCTACCTCACTCTGAGATGAACAACCTTCTGGTGAAGGTTAGCCATCAGTTGCTTGGCATCCTAGTGTTATATGTTACTAACTTCACAAAAGTATAAATAAAGGAAAGTTTTGTTGTGAAAAAAAGATATATATATAATATATTATATATAAAAGATATTATATATATATGTATATATATATATGAGGTAGGATAGATATAAAGCTACTTTCTCTTAGTTCTCTGAGAATAAAATTTTGTACTAATATTGTTTAGACAAGATATCAGGTTTGTATCTTGTCTTCTAAATAACTGCCATAGAGACAACAATATGCAATGCATTAATTATTATAAACATCTGATTAACCTGTTTTAAAACTGTTTCACTGCTCTTTTATCTTTTTTCTCATTAAAATGAATATAAATTTTAAAAAGTAGCAGAAAAATTAGATTTCTATTCAATACTCTTGATATTAGAAAATCACACATGTAATAAGATACTGAGAATTATTAAATAAAATAGAATCACAAAAACTGTAAGTGAAATAATTCCATTAAAAACATGTCTTTTTAAAAATGGATGAATTTTGGTTTTTCTGTTATCCATTCTTCATGTTAATTTTAACATTTTTCTCAAATTTGTATGCTATGGAAATAAAGTTCTTTATAAGTCATTTTAAAGAAAGTTAACCTACAACTTCTAGAAATAGAAGAACAAATCGAACCACAAGCCCATACAAGAGAGGAAATTATAAAAATAAGAGCAGAAATTAATGCTATCGTGATTAAGCAAACAATACAAAGAATCAATGAACTAAAAAGTTGCTTCTTTGAAAGAATAAATAAAATTGATAACACATTAGCAAATAAAAAGAATTCAATAAAGATTTGAGCCCACTTTTGTTTCAAAGTTTTTAAACAGAAACAGTAGGTTTTATACATAAGAGCTCATTCTGTAGTATTTATATATTCCTATACATTTAGAGTTGTATCATAGCCTGCTAAAAATGCTAGCTCAGAAAAAGCTTGATATAAGTACCTGACTTCTAAGTCTTTTCTTCTTTAGTCATTAACCTATAATGATGTGACACTTGGAGCTGAAGCTGTCATTTTGTGACCATGAGGCAACAAGACAGAGGACAAAATTCTAACGGAGTAACAGAAAAAATAATTGATTTACACAATTGTGTGCATTTTTTTTTGTATTCTACTTCTACCATATATCAAAACTTACTAGTTTTCTCTGTGGTCTACACTGAAAGACACCATCTTTACTACTGGCAGAGATTTCTGTCGTATGTTTTCTCATAAATGATCCTATTGTTGAACATTTGCAATGTTAGCGAATTATCTCTTGTAAAATTAAAAACAGTAGTGAATCCTAAAAACAAACAAACAAATAAGTAAATAAAAATAATACATATTGGGTTTTAAAAAGTATTATCTCACTTAGACTATTGATACTGCATAAGGTTAAATAATTTACTAAGGTAGTAACTGATAGACACATGTTTAAAATATTTATAAATTTCTAAAGGCAAGGGGTTGATATTTTAATTGACTACACTGCATAAATACAGAGCTTGAAATGTATTTGGTGTATACTACTTAGAAAAAATTTTTAGGATTAAAACTAAACAGAGATATAAAAGGTGAACTTTTTATGTATTTGATAAAGTGTCTCACTGTGCAGCTCAGACTTATAGTGATCTTCCAGTTTCAGCCTCCTCAGCACTGAGATAACATGCATGCGTCACCACTCTGGACTTGGTGGACAGCTTGGTGTGCTCAGGGCAGGGCTGGCATGACATATGGTACCATGGATCAAACCCATGTCCTTGAACTTGCCTAGGAAGGAGCTTAGACTGTTGAGCTATTGCCACGGCCGAGGGTGAGCTTTTCTCCACTGACATTACATCAGAACAAAAGAAAAAATGAGTCAAGACACTATCTCAGTTCTTTTCCAGTTTAAATATTGTATGACTGCCTGACCTTGGAAAAGTCATACAAAACAAATAATGAAGTATTTTAAATAAATCTTTTAAAATATTTGTGTTTTTAAACTGAAAGCTGGTTTATGGTGTCACTGATGTAGATGGTCTAACAGATGAAAAGGGCAATACCATATTTTAAAATTATTGTTGATAGCAAATACTTTCTTTTCATTTTATCATAATGCTTTCTAAATTAATCCTTTGAAAATATGTATTATAATGTATCATTATAAGGAACTCAGTAATTGAGTACAAATTTATCTACTAAGTAGAAACATGTCTTTCTGTTTATTCTATTTCAGAGTTTAAATATTTTCTTCTTTAGTTTTAATTTTCACATGTGGAAAATAACAATATATTTGTGCATATAATAATTCAAAATTAGTATTAATTGACCACAAGACACATTATTAGAACTACAAATATTATTGTAATATCCAAGATGTGATTGAAACATGCACAGCTATAAAAACTAAGATCCTCAAAACTTGTTTCCCCAATCTCCATACTATTAGTCTATTAGTAATATTCTCCTATTAATGAAACCCAGAGTATATTTTGAACATCATATTAAGGCATATTAAGTACTTATATGGAGGTGCCCTAACCCAGAAAGTCATAAGTGTGAGGTAGATAATTAGTTGAACAAGTGTCAATTCAATTGTTGAACAAATTCATGTATAAAAAACTATGATATTTGTTACCTGATTCATGTGTTGGTCAGCTTTCTCACAGCTAAAATAATTTCACTCACAGTTTTAGGGGTTCATAAGACAGTTAACTGGCTCCAAGGTAGAAACTTTGTTGCATAAGGGCACAGTAGAAGGAACTGCTCAATTTGGGGCACGTAAGACACAGATTAGTGCAAGAGCCCCAGATAGAGGCTCCAGAGAGCAGATATGGTCTCAAAGGTCAAGCCCTTCTGACCTGTCCAACCTCACACACAGATGTTCTCTAGTAATTGTGTAGGTGTCTGTCTCTGAGTAAGTCAAGCTGACATTCAAGATTAATCAAGATTTATAATACATACTTCTACATCACATTTCCTTCAAGCATGGTAAAAATAATTTCCTTGCATAAAATGTTTCAACGCTTGGAAAAAAAGCAAATACTGATATCTTCCAGAATGCTATTTTTCAAATACTGTTGTTCTTTATATATTTCTATAATTGTACTTAACAAACTTGCTATAAAACTAAAAGAGCTAAAGTTTACCTCGATAATTTAAGTAGACTGAAAAGCTAACATTTCAACAACTGAGAAAAATAGCTCTGGTCAATAAATTAGAACAATCTCCAGACTTTATAAGAAACTTAGTCTTACTAGTTTTATATGTTTATTAATTTATTTGTACAACTTACTAGCTTAATAATTTAAGTAACTTATTTTGTACTATGATGAATAATTTAGCCTGAATTAAGGGAAAAAAATTAAGATATGTGGAATTTTGTTTTGCACTTTTGTTTTACATGTTTTTGCTGAAGCTATAAACATTTGCATATAAAATTATTAGAAATTAAATTTTTCGATGTAGCCAATGCTTTTATATTTCTAATGCTTACCACACCAGAAAAAAAAATATATCCAAAGCATCTAGAAACAAATTATGACTCATGCACAGAAGACTTCATTAAAATTAATTATGAGTCTAGCTACTATAAATATGACCTACATGGCCCACATTGTGAGGATAAGATCAGCCTTTTAACATTCATGGGAGTATTGTTCTTAATAACTGATAGCTGTGGAACATTTCTAGATAATCTTACTAGTAATTCACGGTTGGTAAAATTTTTCTAATCTAATAATCAGTGATGTAGTGTATTCTGTCTCTGGAATTCCCAAGAGAATATTGCTTAGCAATATATTTGTGGGAAGATATTTATCAGTGGTCTTTGCTTTTTGTGAACCTGTGCTCCTTACCTACTTCTACATTTAGTATTTTATTACTTTCTTAAAATGGCATGGCCTTTTCTTTTATTATTAAAGTTAAATCTGCAATCTAATTCTGTGGGGTTTTTTTAATGTATTTGGTACAGGGTCTCACTATGCAGCTTGGACTCATAGTGATCCTCCAATGCTGGGATTATAGGCTTGAGCCAACATGGACAGTCTTGGTGGCTGGCTCATGCAACCTGGGGTGGCCCAAAGTGCATGTGGTGCTAGGGATGTAAATTTAGTCTCTGCACTTGCCTAAGCAGGTGTTTAATCCATTGTGTTATTTCATCAGCCCAATTATGTGTTTACTTTTTTACAATTATGTGTTAACTTTTTTTTTTTTTCAGAACCGGGCATTGAACCCTTGTGCTTGCCAGGGAAGCACTTATTCTACTGAGCCCTTTCCCTGGCCAATTCGGTGTGTCTTTATGGAGATTCCTTTTTAAATTTCTGGATCCTATTAATTCCTATTTTGTCATATCCTTCACATCATTGCTATTATTGGCTCTAAATGAAAGATTTAAAAGAAAAGTCTTATATGTAAAATTTTAGTTGTCTTCCATCCAACTTTTAAGAATTTGAGTGTAACTATAGCAAGGTGACAATGTGTGTGCATGTATGTGTGTGTGTGTGTGTGTGGTATGTGTGTGATAAAAATCTCCTTATAGATAGACATCATTGAAATATGAATTACCAACTTGGGCTCCACCCTCAATTCAAAACAACTGATGTTTTCAGAAACATCAATAAAAATCTAGGACAGGACTGTACTTTATATTAATATTCTGAAGTTTCCTGATGACCTACATTCAAATGTAAAATATTCTAATGTGTTTTCATATGTATGCATATGTGTTTATGTATCCGTGTTATTTTTAAAGCTAATAATCTTGGGGAATTTACATTACAATTAATAAGAAGTACCTAATGTTATGGTTGTTTTTTTAAAAATAAAATATACTTCCCCTAAATCTGCACCAAAACATGACGGTATTTTTCAAAGCATGTTTAACAATAGAAGCATACTTTTCACCAAAACACTTGCAACATTTGTTACAAATTATGTTTTAAATCTTTTTGCTGAAGTGATAACTTCTAGAGTTATGTGAATACAACAATGTCCTAATTCTCTCTTCAGTCTACATGGTGATTAATGATGAGAAATTTGCCATTACAGTGGGTTGAGGAAAATTCAATGTGGGAATTTGTTTCCAATACTGAAGACATTTCACTGCTATCAGGACAGATCAAACCAAAGTGTAATCAATTCAAAAATAGCCAGCCTGGAAAAGTCTCTTAATTGTTTCTAAATGATTCCATGTGGCTTTACTGATGCATAATGGAGCTAAAGTCTTTTAATTCTGGCATTTTAAGCACCAAAATAGAAAAAGAAAATGGTGAATTTCCTTCTCATAAACAACCTTGTATTAATACTTTCTATCTACAGGTTCACATTAAGAAGAACAGCAAGTGTCACTTTCAAAAAATGAAATATTCCTTTGATATTAACAGAAAATTTATTTGGATAGTTAATATCTTGGGTAAAATTAAAATATTATAAAGTCAAAGAAAAATTGCACAATAATTATGGAAAATGCAAAAACTATTTTTCTGTTCAGAGTAAAAATAAAAACATATATGCATTTATATAGATATCACAAAAAGAGCTTCAATATATTGATTAGACTATATCATATCTTGAAAGGAAATAAGTGGTTTTTTTTCCATTTTAGCCCATAAGCTCAACTTGTAATAAGAAACAACACACATTAATGGTGTTATCAGAAAGGAAAGATACCATTTAGAAATGCAAAACAGCATTTTGAGGATTTCCAGGTACCATAATGGTAGTTTTTCTTACCACTGAATATTCATGATACCTCATAAAACTAATGATAAACATAAAAATTGATGCAAACGTTTGACTAATCTCCTCTTATTTGTTTGGAAGAGCTGTCGTAATTGCCTGGTTTGTAAATTAAACATCTGCTATGGGAATAAACAAAAACATAACTGAGTATATTTAAATAAATTGAATTCACTCTGGTTCCATAAATTTTATTATATGGGCTCATCAATTTTATTACACCTGAGCACAGCATTGCTGCCAAAGTCAAAGCACTTTTCATGTTCTATTTGTAAAAATAAATGCTTTAGTTTTCTAGAAAAATGCAAATCTTAGTTAGATATTTTTAAAATGCATGTATCTATAGTGAAACTCAACTGATTGAAAAGACTTGTCAGACTATAAACATGAGCTAAGCTCCACCTTTCTTGGTAGTGTCAGCAGACCATTAAAGTCATCACTGTTTTGCAGCAGTACTTGTTAAACAAGATAACAGTTTCACATTAAAAAATCAATCTGTCTGATATTTGGCATAACCATATTCTTTTTGTTTTCGAAACCATAAAAATGAAACATATTGTAGAATAATTAACCACACCAAGGGATCCAGTGAAGGAAACCAACAAGTGGATTTGGAAAGATATGGAGCCATGCATTTAACATAATCAAATATTTCTTTCATTTTGTGCATAATTTCTTGATGCTGTGCATAATGCTCACCAATATTTCAATTATCTTGAGAGATTACCAAAATAAATTGAGTTTCTCAAACCTCAGAGCAGTCAATAACTAGTCTAAATAATATTTTGATGCTGTAACTAATAAATTCAGTCATAAGATGGTGGCCTGCAAGAGTAAAATGGTGTTAGGCAGCAAAACAAGGAAGTAGAAAGTTTCCAAATCTCTAATTTTGGATATTTCTGTGATAGCTCCAAATTACTCTGGGAATTATATAATATGAAATAATAGCAAAAGCCATATTTTTTAAAGATTAGACTTAAACTTCCACATAAAGATGACACAAAAATAGGAACATAGAAGATCCCATCTTGAAAGAATAGCAAAATTTCCTGTTAGGAGGGAAACCCAAAACTACAAATTCACTTCTCTTATATCATGTGCTGATCAAGAGACTTAATGCCAATACCTTTGACAGGCTTAACCTTTGCTTAACTGCCCACTTTCCCTTGGGGAAGAAGTTATTCTACCATTGCTTGACTGGGAGCACTGTAAGCTGAAATAGGCCTGTGGAAGCTTCAATAGAAAAAAATTCTTTCGGCTGCAATTTTTTTTTCAGAACTGGGGATCAAACTCAGACCCATGTGTTTGCTAATTCCAATGAGCCATCTCCCAGCCCCCAATATTTGGTTAAATTTTTTTTTGTTTGTTTGTTTGTTTTGGTGGAACCGATGATTGAATTCAGGCCACTGGGTTTGCCAAGGAAGCACTTATTCTACTGAGCCATCTCCCCAGCCCCCTGTTACAATTTTTTCAGGCACTCTAATTACTAATTTTATTTTACTGAGGTCCTTTAATTTCTAAGTTTCACTTATAAATTGAGAAATACTTGTTAGTTAAGGACATAATGGATTCAAATCAAGGTTCCAAGCCACTGATTCAGAAACTGAAACATGGGTCATCTGCACATACGTATAAGGTAAATGAAAACATCAACAGCATTTGCTCAAAGAGATTTATTAAACTACTTCATTAAACTCACTGTTTCCCTTGACTTTTCAAAGGTTGAATAGTCCTAATACTGAGGTTGGAAGGGACCTGAAATAGCATCTGGACTCATTCTCTTCTGATATGTCACTGATAAACAGCAATCTGATTCATTCTGAGGTAATATAAATTAAAAAGAGCTCTCCCTTTATAATTTAGTTGGGCTGTTTTTGTTCTTAGAAATTTTTCCTTGGCTTTGCTAAAGTCTGCTTTGGGAGGAAAAGAAAATAAATCTTAATTCCAAATACAGAAGTTAATGAAGAGGATATTTTTGGAAACATTTAACTGTAGCAGTAAGAGCAGCCCTGTAATCTAACCTTCCTAGGAGGCTAGTCTGGAAAACTTAGTGAGACTCTGTCTCAAAAAAAAAAAAAAAACAACAACAAAAAAAAACTTTGATAATGTAGCTTTCAGCAAATGTCCTCAGTCTAAATCCTGAGCATCAGAAATATTCTGGACAAGATATGAGTTAGGAATATGAACAAAACGTGATAGATAAGACCTTTGCCCTTGAGAGCTCATTTTTCAGTGACAGAGGTTTACGTTAAATAATGTATTCTATCATGTCATCATAAATGTAGGTGGTATGTGGAACGTAGGAATTTCTAGATTTTAATGTGCATTTGAGTCATCTATGTGGAAGCAATCTTGTTACACTGCAGATTCATTTTTAGGAATCTATGAATCTGGGGCAAAGGATTGAGGTTCTCTATTTCCAGATAGCGTTCATGTAAATGCCTACATCTCCAGTTCATCTACAGAACACATTTGAAGGAGAAGTAGGGAGTTCTTTAATAAATGGGGTGAAACAGAGCATATCTATGTAGAGAAATAGCAAGTGTATGGACCCTGATTTTTTGAAATCCTGATACATTGCAGCATTTATATTCTATGTGTGACTCTAATGTAGTAGAGGAAGATAAAGCCAAAGTCTTTAGCAGGGATCATTTAAATCATTAAATAAGAAATAAAGACAGAATAATAGAGTCTGAAAGAGTAAAGGATTTTAAAAGGATTAAAGCACTGTAGATTTTGGATTGTAGGCAATGATCTTTCAGAGGAAAAGAAAGGAGTTAAGAGGCAGGGATTCAGAAATGTTGTCTAGTGATGCTTGAAAATATATAGTCAAAGGGGCTGGGGAGATGGCTCAGTAGAATAAGCACTTCCTTGGCAAGCACAGGGCCTGACTTCAATCCCTGGTTCTGCCAAAATCAAGAAAAGAAAGAATTTATAGTCAAAGAGGAGCCTAAGGGCCAGCCAAATAGCTCAGCAGATTAAAGCATCTCCAAGCAGGTGCAGGGGCTGGGGGTTTGATCAAAGGGTCTGCCATGCCAGCCCTGCCCCTGGGGTGCACTAAGAGGGCAATTGAGAATGGGCATGGTGGCACACAACTCTAATCCCATCTCTTGTGAGGCTGTAAACAGGCAGATCACTATGAGGCTGGTATAGTAGTGAGACCATGAACACCTTATAGACCCTTCCCTAAAATATAAAACAAAAACAAAGAGGAGCCTAAAATGTTAAAATTCCTAAGAATTCCCAATGGACATCATTGAAGGGTGTGGTAGATTGAAAACTTATGGTCAACTTGTAGCACCCAGCTGAACTGAATCTGCATGATGTTACATATGGAGGACCTGCCTGGGGATTGTTGACAATAATATAAAAAAAAAGAACTGGTGGGGAAGAAGAGAGGCCATTGGTTCTCCTGCAAGAACCTGTCACACTGGCTCTTCTGACAGGAACTTGACTGATTTATTATTGAAGGGCTCGAGATCTCTTTGTCACTGAGTGTGGCTGTGGTACTTATTGGGGGAGCTCTGGTCATGACTTTGAGCATTGTTTCCTGGCTGTGGAGCAGAACACTCAGCCTTCTGGCACAGATCCATCACCCCAGTGACAACTTTCTAGCTTCCACCATTGAACTTTGACCTTCTTCCACTTCCAATCCTTGATACAGACATTTATGACACACTGTTATGGGCTCTAGGCCTCCAGTTAGATTCATGGGGAACATTGTCATGGGATCCAGGCCCTTAGCTGGATTCTTTGGGTCTTTAGTGTGTGGAAAGATTTCTTGAACTCTTTTGTACCTGACCCTTTTGGTTGACTACTATAAAATAATCCTATAAATTATGTCCTGCATCATTTCCCTTGAAAAACTTGACTACAACTGAAGGAAAAAAAGGATAAATAGATAGAAAATTAAATCCATGATGGCATTATACTAGGCAGAAGAAAGGAAAATCAGACTTAAAATAAACATCTCTAAGTTTTAAGTGTAATACTGCTGTTACATTACAGAGACTAAGGAAATGAATACCGACTGGTGAGATAAAATTAGAGCTTTTCTTTAGGATCCAAGACCCACCTTTATATTGTGTCCCTGTGAACATGAGCCAATGAACTTGATTTATCTGATGGTAAATGCCTCCATCTCTAAAAAGAGAGCATTGTTGTGAGTATAACAATCAATAAAACGTGTCAAGGGCCCTATAGGAAGTCTCCCTACATAGTTTTTGATTGCTTTCTTGCAGACATCTCGCCACCTCTTGGAAGGTAACTATGATGCCTGAGCTGGAGCAGTTGCTTTAGAGAGGAAGATGGATACCAAGTCTTGATGAGGCAAAAGCAGGGCGCCTAAGAAGCCTTGTCTCTAACCAGGGGTCAAGGCATCAGTGCGGAATGACCTTCCCCTTACTTCTTTTCTGTGAGTGAGGAATACACTTCTTCACTTTAGTTTATTTTCGTGTCATTTCTGCTTTTGTCCTCAAAGTTAATCCTGTTATATTATTACTATTAAATTTGAAAGAAGTTATTCATGTGGGGCCCACCAAGAAAAGGATAGACACTTCTGCATTAAATGAAAAACTAGCATATGGCTCATATTCTCCTCATTTAACACCTGTAGAGTTTTATTCATGAGGAAACATAAAAGAAGTGTTGTAGAAAACCCACTACAGTGATAACCCTTAGAGAAGGAATTGAAAATGCATATGCAGGAATCTTAATGGACACTTTGACCAAGGTTACCAAAGCAGCTGCTCACCATACTATTAAATGTTTGCAGGCTAATGGTGACTACATTGAACAATGCATGTAATTGTGGAGGCCAAGATTACTTTTATTAATCTTATGAAGTTGCCATTAAACTTAATTTTAAATATTTCTACAAATTCTTTTCCTGAAGTATGTATATGTTTTTTGATTCTCTCTCTCTCTCTCTCTCTCTCTCTCTTTCTCTGTCTTTGTCTCTCAATGGTATATTTTTTCTCTCTATGTACCTCTCTCTCTCTCTCTCTCTGTCACTCTGTCTCTGTCTCTGTCTCTCTGTCTCTCTCTCTCTCTATCAATATATATAGTTTTGTGGTTTTTGAGATATATGTACATGCAGATAAATCTCAAAGAAAGATTTTAATTCCATGAAAAATATTTAATCTGTGATCAAAATTACTTTGATATTTTGTAAGAGTGAAAGAAATAATTTTAAATAATTAGCTATAAGTCCCCAATCTTACAGGAACTTATCTATTTATAGGAAATTACTGATGATTTAATACTTATGAATGTTAAATAATTCCTGAAGGTTAATTTGGGACTTATTTTAATACACTTGGCAAATAATGTATAAAATGATATAAATTTGTTGATAGCAGCAGGTAATAAAGAAGGATATGCCATAAAATTATGCATATCCTGGAGCTCAATAAAAGGCCTTTAAACAGAAATATCTAATAATAAAATAGAATGAGCACCAATCAGAATGCTGAATGTATGAGCCAAGTTGTAAATAAGACTACTTATTAAAGAAAAACCCATAATAAAATAAGCTGAGATGCAATATCTCATGGTTTTAACTGCCAACAGGGTAAACTGAATTAAATGGACTCATTCCAAGTTCTGTGTTCATTTGCTTTGGTCAAATGTCCAACTCTGATCCAGATGCTATGAATAGAAATATATAAATTCAATTATATTGTCAATGCTGCCAGGCCTATGGAGAAAAAAGATTGCAAAATGGTAAATATCAACCTCATTAATATACTAATACACTGTCATTTGATATTTATGTTATATCTGTAATTATAGTAGTCATGATTTTGTGATTGGTATGCATTCCCAATGTTTTATGTGAATAACTTTGTAATTTTATACATATTAAAACTAAATTATTTTTGCTTAAAATATCTAGAGAAGTTTTCATTATCCTGAGCTAAATACTATGAGAATTAAAGTAGCCATATAAATTTGTGAAATGGACTTTATCTTTAAAAATTACTACATGCTTATTGTATAGGTACATATAGTATGCATTCAAATATTTTTCAATAAATGACCTATCTAGCTGTAAAACACATTAAATAAAATGTACATGCAGTATGAAGTGGCGACTATGCAAAAGATAGCTGTTGAGAGGTTACTTCTGGTAGTCCAGAGAGAAAGCATTAAAGATGCTTGTGATCAATTGCGGAGAACATTTCAAATCGGAAGTGCTCCAGAGAACTAAAGACATTAAGAGAGTTATGATCTAGAGTTTATATGTTTCATTAAAAAATAATTCAGACTAATTAAGGCGTTTTTAATTGAAATTTTACCTACCAAACTGTCACTAACATTATTACTCACCATTCTTTGCTGCACCTCACTTACATAAAGTTTTCACCTATATGAAACACACAAGGGCAGTTATGTTCAAACTGTGTGATATTTGGACACTGAACCTTTAGCAGTAGAGTTTGTATGTGAATATCAAATGAACAGCAAAATGATCTCCTCACAGGTGTTCCAGAAAACAGAATGTATATTGTGTGCAGTTTTGTAGATGAAGCTCAATTTTTCTTCACTTGATCTTTCTGCCTCAGCCTTCCTCTTAGTCTTCTTACACTGAACCAAAAAAAGTGAAAACACACACCTGAGTCTGTTATAACTCAATATTTTCATTGAGAAAGATATGTTTTAATTTAAACTTAACATAAAACATCATTTTTTAGCATCACATTTCATTACTTATACATGTTAAATCTATAATATATTGCTAGTAAATGATTACAACAATTCTTTAAAATTAAAACACAAAACTAAAATTAAACATATAAAGTTTCTGAAGGACTCAGGAACATCATGAAATTTCTTTATGCAATGCACGAATACCCTTTTCTTTTAGAAAATAGTTAACTTATGGCATAAGTATTTTCAAAATTAATTTTTTATTGTAAAACTAAAATTATCACTCAGAAATTTGACTTATTATTGAACACTTTAACATGTATTGAAATCAACCCCTGTGCTGTATGTGGACATCTTCTGAATATTTATTTATTTTATTATTTATTTATTTTAATTTATATATTTGGTACAGGGTTTCACTAAGCAGCTGGGATTCCTATTAAACCTGTTTTCAGCATTCCCAGCACTAGTCTCATAGCCTTGCACCAAAATGTCCAGACTCCATGGCTAGCTCAGTGCAACTGGGGGTGGGCTGGCATGGCATGTGGTGCTGGAAGGGAACCCTCAACCCTACACCTGTCTAAACAGGCACTTAGTCTGCTAAGATATCTCACCAAGCCTCTTCTAAATATTTAAAGATGTGCTTCAAACATTTGTCTTTTACTTAGATGGCCTAACTCCCTGATGCATTCCAACAGACCACCAATGATGACATATGATATGACTTTTGAGCTCTTCCAAGTCTTATGGCATTAAGCAGATTTTTTTTAATTTTTTTTTTAATTTTTTGTATTTTACAGAGGGTCTACATAGTGTTCAGGGTCTCACTACTAGATTGGACTCATAGTGATCCACCTATTTACAGTCTCCCAACAGCTGGAATTACAGGCATGCATCACCACGCCCAGTCTAGGTTTTATTCTTAACAGCACAGATATTTCAGCTTCTGTGACTTCTTGGATCTTAGTGTTCTTAAGCATGACCTACTCATACAAGGTTAGTTTCTTAAGACTAGAGACAATTCCTTTATTAGTCCTGGTGTGGCTAAAGCAGAGCACCTAACTGTGAGTGCTGATACTTCGTGTCAACTTGAGAAGTGTAGAAGCCTGGCTCAGTAACTAATTCAACTGTACTACATCCTAGTGTGCAAAGGACACGCTGTTCACACTCCAGGATGTGTCAGCTTGAGAGGTTCACAAGTTTAACTAAGTGACTCAGCAGGGGCCATTGTCTTTACTTTGTAAACATCCTGAGCCTTTGCAAAAGGAGAGCACAAATGCTGTGGGAGTAAAGGACTCACACTAGAATGGGAAGTCAACATACTACCCATTACTATCCATATAAGGGAGGAAAAGAGGCTTATTCCCCTCTTTCTGTTTTTCTTGCTTTTTCTGTCTTCCATAACATTGAACTTCTGACTTCTGCCCCAACACTTGGCCTTGGAGCCAGCATAATATGAACTGACCCCTGCACAAAGTGTGAGCTAAGTAAATCTTTTCTTCCTTAATTGGACATTGGGTATTTTATCTGAGCAACAAGAAGAAACAACTAACACAAAAACTTACATTGTCAATTAGCTTCTGAAATTGTGCTCTACTTAAAGATAAGGAATGTAACATACTTCCTGGAGTATAACACCTTCTTAAATAAATGACCTTATTGTCAAACATCTTTAAAACAAACAAAAAAATGTTTTCAGGTAATCATTGTTACATATCAACTTATGTCTCAATTTTAATACAATTGAAGAACCACATTAGTCTTTAGGTAAAGTGTAAAACCTTTTCTATATAAGGAAATTGCCCCAAAGAGAAGTACAAAAAGGACAGATAAGCTACTGACTTGCCATAAGACCAACAGAGATTATTTCTCATGCCATCATTTGTCAAACTAGTCAGTCTCAGGAATGTCACTGAATACTCATACCTCTTTTTCTAGATGGATTTAAGACTCAATTCACCATCATTTTGAAAACAAATTTGTAAAAAGAATTACTCACAGTGTGTCATAGGACAATTATTGAAAGTCAGTTTCATATTTCTACACTGATTGGAGACTTTTATTACTTTTTATCAATTCAGTGGTCACAAGATTGTATCAGTAGTGGTCCACTTGAAAGGAGATAAAGGAAACCACAAACTTACATGTCCTAAACAAAAGTCTTTCCAAGAGATTCTAACAAAAATACTTGATTTGTTGCTCTGAGAAATATCACTCAGAATAGTCAGATTTAAAATTCAAAGATATTTTCCTCCTTCATCAAACTGTAGAACTATACAAAGAATTACAAGACCATTCTCACTGCTTTATATTGAATAGAAAAGAGATGTGCATTTATAATAATTAGGTTAATGAATGTAAAATAGAGCATTTCACATGCTTTAATGGAAAGGTGAAAAGACTACTAATAACCAGTATGTATGCTGTAAAAAATAAACATCAGAATAAGTTTCAAATAAAAATGGAATGTGAATATGCTCTTCTTCTAAAGTAGAACTTTCAAATAGAATGTGGGGAATTGATCAACCATTTTTGGTAAACAGCATCGTATGAATACACAATTAAAACTTCCATTTCACAGGTGTGTGTGTGTGTGTGTGTGTGTATTTTCCACATATTGTGGAAATAGTATTTGGTTAAATTTAAGAAATATGAATCTTCAAAAGCTTATCTTTTGCAGCAATGGCATTTTCTGCAAACATTATTTAGGATTTTTGTTAGCTAGCCTCCTAATGATTGCCTTAAGTCATTAGAAAATGAATTTAAAATCTTTTATTTCCAATTTTCTGAAAATACCCACGTTTCTATGTTGAAAACTCCTGGTTCCATTCCACCTCTGCAGGTCTACTGGGATGGAGTGTCGAGACAGGAAGCCAGCTGGAAACAGCAGTCCACTTGGACTGGGCTCAGCTGGAGGAACCAACACAGCAGCCAGACCCAAGCCAGGTCCTACCAGTTAAGTTTGAGTTCAATAGATCTAGACTCAGTGAGCTCAGATGTGCCGCTGGGCTCAGTCAAGCTAAGACCAAGGCCCAGACCTATAGTAGCATTCTTAGGGCCAGGGTGGCAGCAGTTAACTGGGATAAGCTAGTCTGACTGGAAGACTCCAAGTACATGAAGGAGGGGTTCCCAGGCAGAACCCAGGGGAATGAATTTAAATACACATTCCCACTTTAGATTTGCTTTGTTATGCAGCTATAATGTCTGGTCCTATGGTCTAAAGTGCAAAAACAGTAGTTACAAGCATTTTTCAATTTCTAAATTTCACTAGCTGTTATTAGTGTTGCTACCTGACCACTGTAAATAAGACACCATATCTGCTTTAACCACATGTTTTCTCTTGGGTATTAATATAGGGAGGTGTTTGAGTAATAACCTCACCAAAGCCCTACACTGAAAGATGGATTACAGTGGCAATCAAAAAACAATATTTCACTCTTAATCAATAGAGAAGGCAAAATCTTAATACATACTTAAAACAAGAATCTCTGGCACAGGAGAAATACCTAGAAAGCAGACGCTCTACAGAAAGGCACTGACTACAGTGATACAGCTACTTGCTATCAAACTTTTGCTACAAGGTACCACGAAAATAAAAATAAAGCATTCTCTCTGAAATAGAAAATGAGAAAAAAAGGAGCAAATGCGTTTTCAGGCCCCAAGCTCACCCAGAACAAACTCAGGAGATATTATCATAGAATAAATTGGAAGCCACAAACTTAAAATCTCTGAAACAATGTCAACTGAAGTAAACAAAAAACTGAAGAAGGGTATAGAGGAAATCAGAGAAGAAATAATTTCACAGGTAACAAAAGAAATGATGATTACAATGAAAGAATTACTAAGAGTTTCTAAAGAAGACACTGATTTAAGAAATAAAGAATAAAAAGCTGATGGAAACCTTGAATGAACAATAAAGAAAAATATTTCATGAAACAGATTCAAAGAGACATATAAGAAATTATGAACTCCATAAAAGTTGGCAAAACTATTTGAATTAAGAGAAGATAGACTTTCAGACTCTGAAGACACTGTTGTAGCTAGTGAAAAGATAAGTAAAGATCTCTTATAAACAACTAGGACCTGGGAAATAGTTCAACAGCTGCAAGATGATGAAAAGTTGAACAAGATAAGTTTACCAGGCATCATTGAGAAAGAAAGAGGCAAAGTAAATGATATAAAAAGAATATGGGCAGAAGTAATAGCAGAAAACTTCCCAAATATGGGGAAATAATCTGACATTCAGATAACCGAAGCCTACAGAACTCCAAATAGCATCAACTCAATTAAAACCACACCCAGATATATAATAAACAAGATTCCAGAAATTCAGCACAAGAACAATATACTATAAGCCACTAGAGAAAACAAACAAATCACATTTAAAGGAAAAACCATCAGAATAATGGCAAATTTCTCCTCACAAAAAACCAAGTAAAGTAGAGGATAGAGTGAAGTATTGCAAGTCCTACAAGAAAACAAATTCCAATCCAGACTGATATACCCTGCAAAACTTTCTTTCAAGTTTAATGGAGAAGTGAAATACTTCAATGACAAAGAACAACTAAAGAAATTCATGAGGTTCAAACCAACCCCACACAGAGTACTAAAAGGTACCCTAAAAAGGAATTAAAATGTCCATAATTCCAAGAACAAGAATGGAAAAAACCCACCAAATATGGCATAGCATTAAAAATAGAAGAAAATGGGGAACCAACAGCAGGAAAATAATATGACAAACATAAGTCAATGCATAGCAATTATAACCACTAATGTAAATTGGCTCAATTTATCAATAAAGGAAATACATTGGCAGAGCGGATTAAGAAACAAAACCCAACAATATGCTGTATGCAAGAAATACCTTTAACCCATAAATAATTCATAGGCTGAAAGTCAAAGGAAGGAAAACAATACTTACATGCTCCAGGAACTCAGAAGAAAGCAGAGATAATTATTCTGTTCACAGACATTCTGATCTTCAAACCAAGAATGATCAAACAAGATAAAGAAAGTCAATATATACTGTATAGGGGAAAAATTCAAGAAGAGATAAAGTCATAAATATGAGATAACAGTCATAAACAGCAATAACAAAAACAGACAAAGGAAAAAATTAAGATTTCTTGAAAGCAAGAATCAATATTCAATTATTTTCTTAATCTTGCATAAATCTATGTGTTAATCTGAGCAACAGATTTGATGATAAAGATACATAATGTAACAACCATTGTTAATTACTTATTCCTGTTTTGAAAATCTGTAGCATGTGTATTGTTGTATGTTACCTTTTCCATTTTCTATTTGTTTTTTCCTCTGTTTTTACTCTTCAAAATAAAATAAAATCATTATAAAAAAAAAAAAAAACCTTTGTCTTACTGCCAAGAAATAACAAGAAATGTCTTTATAATACCTTGTGGACCTTCCGTAAAGTAGAAGGTTAGATACGAAAAGGTTAGTGTTTTCTGGACAAGAGGGAAGGATTATTGTCTTATATAAGTTAAAGCCTTGCACATGAAGTCACTTGAAGTAGGATATAAGAATCCAGAAGCTCACTTAGGGGTTAGTACACATAAAATATACACTAAACTCAGTGCTACTTTTTGATAGAATATTTATAAGGACACATTTCAATACCAACAATTTTATTGACTGAAGATAAAAGAAATTAAACAAAAATTATGTCTTATACAAAAATCCTCAGGTTCTCTGCTTTACTGCCTCTTCCTGAAGTGTCATAATAGTATTATTGGCCCCTCTGAGTGCAGCCTTTCTTTCTGTCTCTCTCTTTCTTTCTTTCTTTCTTTCTTTCTTTCTTTCTTTCTTTCTTTC
>NDGN011472431.1:0-10209 GCA_002564285.1 Tympanoctomys barrerae | reverse complement strand
AGTACATGCTTGTGCATGCTTGTGTATGCTATATGCTATTAGTACATACCTATGCATGCTTGTACATGCTATGTGTTATCAGTACATGCTTGTGCATGCTTGTGCATGCTATGTGCTAATTGTACATGCTGGCAGTGCAGGATGCTCTGCCTCATCTTAGGGAGTAGGCACATGCCGTTCACAGACTGGATTCTTCTTATTCCCGCTCTCCCACCCACCTTGCTTCCTCCGTGTCTTTTCTTCTTTCCCCACTTTCACTAAAGTTATTATTTTTATTTCATTTTGTGACATATCATGATTTCACTCATTGTGGGTAGCCAGCACAAGTACCTGATGCATTTAAATCTTCCTATATCCCCTCTCCTTCCCCACTTCTCCCTACTCTCGGTCTCTTGATCCTCTTTCTATTTCCAAAATCTCTATTTTCCTGATTCCTTTCATCATTTTTTTATTATGCTTTTGATTTGCACCTTGGATTACTCTAACGAGAAAAAAAAATTGCATTTATGCTTGTGTCTCTCATTTATATTTAACTTAACATTATGTTTCCAAGGTGTATCCATCTTCCTACAAATCTCTCAGCTTTATCCTTTTTTATAGCTGAGTAGTATTCTATTTTGTACAGATTTACACTGATATTTTACTACACTTTCACAATAATAACTTCACAGCACCTCTTTCCAGCTGGCACTGAGCAATGGGCATCTCTTGGGACAACTGGCACAAGCCCCGCAAGACTGGGGGCAAAAGAAAGCCCTATCACAAGAAGCGGAAGTATGATTTGGGGCACCCTGCTGCCAACACTAAGATTGGTGCCTGCCGCATACACACAGTCTGAGATCGAGGAGGCAACAAGAAGTACAGAGCCCTGTGGCTAGATGTGGGAAACTTCTCCTGCAGCTCTGAGTGTTGTATGTGAAAAACAAGGATCATTGGTGTTGTTTACAATGCATCCAATAACGAGCTGGTCCACACCAAGACCTTGGTGAAGACCTGCCTTGTGCTCACTGACAGCTTGCCATCCGGACAGTACGACTCCCACTACGTGCTGCCCCTGGGCCAAACAAAGGGGGCCAGCCTGAGTCCTGAGGAGGAGGAGGAGATTTTAAATAAAAAACGATCAAAGAAAATTCAAAAAAAGTATGACGGAAGGAAAAAGAACACCAAAATCAGCAGTCTCCTGGAAGAGCAGTTCCAGCAGGGCAAGCTTCTCGCCTGCACTGCATCAAGACCAGGCCAGTGTGGCCGAGCAGATTGCCTTGTGCTAGAGGGCAAAAAGCTGGGGTTCTATCTGAGGAAAATCAGGGCCTGCAAAGGCAAATAAACCTTCCCTCCTGGTTTAACTCATGTAATAAGGGCATTTATCATTCTGAAAAAAACCAACCAACCAAAAAAAAGGCACAGCATTATAGCTAACCTTTTCCATCATACTTTAGCATGTAGTCCTCCCCCAAATTGTGAAATTTCAGTTACTATAAAGACAATTTGACTGGAGAGTTGGCCTTGCCAGAAGGTAATTAGAAAGGTCCTTAAAAAATGAAACAAGTGTAAATAAGTCAGTAAATCTTATCTGGTAACACTTCATAGATACCCTGGCTCTTTTCTTGTAAGTTTTCATTCCTTTTAAGAGCTGACATTTTTGGATCTATAAAAAGTATTAGGGTTGAAATACAAACTTCAAAGTTTCAAGGTACCACTTGTTTTCATAGATAACTTTCTTTGCCCAGAAATGGTACAACAATGTTGATATACTTTGAAATATCACATCAGCATATTTATGGAGCCATCTAAGAGCTTGGATTTACAGATACTTTGTGACAACTCTTTACCGCCATTATCAGAGCTAAATTACTCCAAAGGGTCAGTATGTTCTTATTATGGAAGTGCCACCAAGGTGTAATCATACCTAAGAGTCTTAATCCTGCTCTTGAAAACTGGACAAGAAAAAAAAAAATCAAAGATAACATTTACTGATAGTGTTTACTATTTACCAAGCACTATGTTGAATTGTTTCACAAATAATCTGTACCTTAACTTTTAATTTTTTAATTTTATGCTTTTATTATCACTATTTTGGGGTTTTTAAGACAGGGTCTAACTATGCAGTTCAGGTCTTGAACTCACTATGTAGTCCAGGCTGGCCTGAAACTCACAGTGATCCTCCTGCCTCCATCTCTGGGCTCTGGGATTATGGGAGTGTGCTACCTCACTTGGTCTTGAATGTTATTTTAAATGTCATGTATTTTGAAAGATAATAGAGATAATCTATACTTTAAACAAGAATAAAGCTATCACACTGTGGCAAGTTGATTTGAATCCACAGAAACTTTATAGGAGCTGACAGTCATACCCATTAATGTATTGCCTTTGAAATAAGAACCTTGCCAGCCCCGCCCCCAGGGCATACTGAGACAGCAATTGAGACTGGGAGCAGTGGCGCGCACTTGTAATCCCAGTTTAAGGGAGGGTATAAACAGGAGGATCACTACGAGTCTGATCCTGAATACCCTGTAGACACTTCCCTAAAATAAAAGAAAAGAAAAAAAAAAAAAAGAAAGAAAGAAAGAAAGAAAAGAAAAGAAAAGAGAAGGAAAAGAGAACAAAGAAAGAAATAAGAACCAAAGGGGGTTTCAAGGCTGAGATTTTCCTCTTCAGAAAATCAGTTCATTTTGCAGTTACCCATGTCTTTTTTTAAAAATGAGCAAAATAAACCAAATTGTCTGTAACCAACTGACAAGTGAATATGTGATTTACCTGTAGCAAGAGTTTGTGGAGGTAAAAATGCAGCACATAAGATGTCATCATGGTGCTGGACCCCTCCTTTCCATTCTTCAGACTGAATGAAAAATTGATTGAAGTTCTGGAGCCGAAACACAGTGACAGCTCTAGGAAACAGAATGTTGAATTTAGCTCTGTGTCTAACATTGATACAGATATTGAGTACCTGTTAGCCACTCGAATGGTATCAAAGAAGGCTAAAGGATTTCTCCAAGTGTGTACCATGAAACTACTAAGACTTGTATGACAACACTAATAAAAATTTGGGTAGATCTATAAACTTGGTGTCTTCACCTCCTTTTCTCTTCATCTTCCTGCAATGTTTCTCTCCAACCTCCTCATAGGTTTCCTGATTGTCCTAGCAGTCTCAGAGGGAGTTTCTTCCCCTCATTGAGGTATTTTTGTCAGCGAAACTTCTTGCTTCTCCTCCTGTCTCCCTCATCTTTTCTTCCATGATGAGACCAATGCCTTCTTTCTTTTGCCCTTTCAATACGAACATCGCTCATTGTCTTGTTCTGGTCCTTTCTTTCCATCCAAGCAGGCTTAACCAGCCATCCAGAGTACTACCACAAGTTCTAGTCTCTGTTCTGTTTAGATGGCTCTGAGCTAATCTTCATTCATAAGCTTTGCCAGTGTTGAATAGTTTCCATTTTCCTGTTGGCAGTTCCATGTAATGTATCCATCAGCAACAACTTTTAATACACAAAAAAATCAGACACCGCCATCTTCACTCCACCATCCCGAATTCTCAGATTTGATGCACATATCAGCATCACAACATCCTGGGTGTCACTCTCTCCCAAGTCAAATCAAATGCTTAGACTTTTGCTTCTGCCATATACTACATATTCAAAGCATGCTTTTATAATTTTACGCAGCCAGCGATAGTTTCCTAGCTTAGTGTTCAGTACTCCATGGCTGAACAGTTGTAACAACTTCCAAATCAGTTTCACTGCCTCTAATCTACCTTCCTCTGACATGGTCTTCATTCTATTCCTAGATTAATCTTTCCATTTGGGGGCTTCTCATGTTCACTCATTCCATATGCATTTCCTGCTTCCGTGTGAAATCTCTGTTCATGGATGCCTCAGACTTAGAGCTATGAACATAAAAGAACTAAAGGGAAATATGAAATCTGGCAAATGGTAAGAATTGATGATCAGCTACCATGAGAGCCCAGAGAAGATATCATGGATGGCATAATTCAGGGGCTGAGAGCCTGTAATGGGCAGGATTTGGAACAGGAAGCACTCCGGGTAGAATAAATAGCATGATAAAAGATGAGACCAATTCCCTATTTCAGAGCCTTTTCTAGTTTTCATTTCTATAGGATAAAGTTCACATGTGTGAGCCTATATCCCAAGATCCAATAATATATACATCCAGGTTATATTTTCAGAATTGTTTCTCTCTATTCTTCTACTCTGGCTTTGCAAATTTATATGTGAACATCCAGTTAAATATTTGACAGAGGCACTGGAAGCATTGGGTAAGTACAATATACCTTCTTAAATGTCAATGTCACACAAAGTATTGGGGGAGGATTTTTCTGTCAAAATAAAGATTGATGAACACAACAAAATGCAAATTTTCCCTAAATTTTAATGATAAAACATGTTTTGAAGTCAATTTCTTTGCTGAAGGAACTGTTTTGAACTCATCCTTATCCTTGTTCTTCTCCTTTGCGACACTTATAACTGAATGGAATAATGCTCTGTGTTCATTTATCTGGTTTTTTTTCTATCTTATCTACCAGAAAATAAGCTTTAAGAAAGCAAAAGTACTTCTTTCTGTATCATCAATGCCTTGAATCATACTTAACAAATAATAGGTGTTCAACAAATGTAATAATTATTTTTCTATTTTTAGAGATAACAATTTGACATTAATAATAGTTCAATAGCAAGGTTTAGTAAAATAATATAAAGTAACCAAAGTTCTGAAATTATAATTAAATCTCACAATACCTTTTTTATGCCTATATTTTTAAATTTCTCCTTATGCTTGGTAAGTTTGGATGAATGCGTTAAAGATGAAGAAAATGGCAGGCCTGAGAAGAAAAGGCCTGACCAACAGCTATTATCTCTTAGCCCAAAACCATTTAAATGTCTGTTTGCCCAGATACCCGTATTAAGTAGGTGAGCTAAATATATTCAAGGAATGTTACTCAAAGGCACAGAAGGATTTTCTTAAGCGGGTATAAAAGTAGCCCTTCTGATATTTGACCTTGTGTGTCAAAATGCTGAAAAGCTAATTACCTGTCACCTTTTCTTTGAAGCCATGAATTGAAATGACAGTTGTCCTTATAATGCCTTTAGAATTTATACTATAGTTTTCATTTCAAAGGCAGATTGTTTAAGTTTGTACTTTTGCCAAGAATAAATTAAAGTACACAGTGAGCCAAGTGACAGCCACTTTCAGAGTTCAATAGACTTCCTCTTCCAGGACCTGAAGGAGTCTTTCCATGCCCACATCTGGAGGCCTGAGAGCCCTGCAACTGGGCCACTGCCTCTTGCTTGTGGTGATGTTCACATCTGGAATTCAAACCTTATTTGTGGTGATCAATTCTAGGAGAACAAAGCTAGTTTACCTATCAAGTGTAGAAAAAGTCCATGAAAAATGAGAGGGGAAAACATTCTTTTCCCTAGGAAGAGTAAATTAGGAAAATAAGGGTTTTTTTTTTTTTTTTTTTTTTTTTTTTTTTTTTTTTTTTTTTTTTTTTTTGGTGGTACAGGGGATTGAAGTTGGTACCACCCAGTAGACCAGGCACACACTGTATTACTAAGCTATACCCAGGCCTGAAAATGACTTTTTGACTAAAATTTAATCAAATTGAAATTGTCATGAGGATAATACAAGAAGCATTCACTCCATCAGGGGCTAGCTATAAACATGGTGCTGATTCATTATAGTAAGACTTATTAATATATAACCTTTGATTTTCTGATTTTTAGGCTTGCCAGTATTGCAAAGGTAGATAATGAATTCCACATAAATCAATTCATTTTGATTTCTTTTCTTACTTTCTTCTTCTGAAACTTGATAGTATCTGATTTTGGACAATGGAGTAAACATCAAATGTTATTTAAAGACTGTTTGTGAATTTCAAGTGTAACTGGTTCTTCCTTCAGCGCCAAGATGGCTAATTTGGAGTGAGCTACAATTGTCCACAGAGCTGTCTATCCTGATTCTGTCTATCCTCATAAATGAATTAAGTCATACGAAATTGTAAGTTTCTTTCTAAGGCACTTGTTAATAATTTAATAGTTTGGAATATATGCATTTTATTCTTGAGTAACTTCAAATTATTAATGTCACTTCATTCAAAAATACTTTGAAAACTCAGATAAAGTTGGCAATGAAATGTTTTTACTCTTATACCTTATATGAAAATTATGCATGCATTTCTGGTTATTTTTAAGATTGAGACTTGGGAGAAAAAAGTAGAATTATATCCTTAGTTATTCATTAAACACCTGCTTCTCTATGGAGCTCCATGAAGGATGATACTTATAATAGTACTTTCAGACATATTTCAAAGTATGTGAAAGATTTATATATAATCTTTTATAATACATGTATATGTCTAAATTTTTAAGGAGATGAAATCTTCAGAAGTAAAACAGTCTCACGAAAGCAGCTACTATGTATATAAAGTATGGATGTATTACTTGGCTTGATATAGTCATTTCACACTTTTACAAACATCAAAACATTAATTTGCAAGCCATAAATAAATATAATTTTTATTTGTCAATTATATATTGATAAAGTGGGGAAGAAAACAGAGAAATTTCTCTTTTGCACAAAAGAGAGAAAGTGAAAGCAACTAAGTCAATTTGTTTAATGCCCTGTAAGCAAAGAATCACAGTTTTAGAGCTGGTTATAAGCTTTAAAGAAGTATAGCGCACCAAATAGCTCAGCAGATTAAAACACTTGTTTAGGCAGACGCAGGGACTGGGGATTGATCCCTAGCATGCCCTGCAGGCCCGATCCCTGGGGCGCATAGAGACAGTGAATGAGACTGGGCGTGGTGGCACATGCCTGTAATCTCAGTGCTTGGGAGGATGAAAACAGGAGGATCACTATGAGTCCGATCTGTGTACTGCAGGCTCTGTACTAAAAACATTTTTTAAAAAATTAAAGAAATATTATGGTACATATTACATGCCTATTTTGAAGAAATGAAAATATAATCAATTGTCTGTTCATTTAATTTTACTAATATAATTTGGCCAAAGGCCCAAGGAGTGATTTCTGAATTGACACTATGTTAATTTCCAACTTTGTAAGTGTATGTTACTTAAGAAAACTAAGAAATGTATTTCTAGTAGTTTTGAACTTTGAACTTTTTTTCCTGAAAGATAAATTCCCTATATATGAATGCTCACATTTGTAAATAAACTACTTTTGGTCTCTACATAATTTTCTTAGGACCACTTTATACTGGTACTTACTATATCCTGTCTTGTAGGTGTTAATTCTTCCAATAAATTAGGAGACCTTGACAACTAGAAGCTGACTTTTCACATCAATCCACTATGTTTCCTGACTCGGTGCTTTCTACCTAGGGGCAATTTTTATGTATTTATGAGTAAGGAAGGGAGAGAAATATTCTGAGATGTTTCTGAGATATTGTCAAGTTAATAATGAACACCTTTGTGTTTCTTCACCTGCACAGGCCTGACTTATTAACCTTGCTCCAAATAACCACCCTGCCCCATCAGAGTTTCTTTCCATGATTTTATGTCTCTGTGTTACTCAGCTTTTTGTTATTGTGACAAAATATCTGACATAAATAACTTAAAGGAGGAAAACCTTGTTTTGGCTCAGAGTATCAGAGGTGTCAGTCCGCGGTCAACGGGCCTCCAGGCAGAAACACGAGGGTGGAAGCACGTGGTGGAGGAGGGCAAATAAAGAGCACAGGAGTGAGAAAAGCAGGGCGGTGTTGGGACAGAAATATCAGCTCTAGGTGAAGCCCCACGACCTACGCCCTGCAACTGGGCTCTACCTCCTAACAGTGCATTTGTGTCTAAACTTTATTAGATTATCGTGATCACTTCTAACCACCTCCCCAAATCCCACCTTTGAACATCGTGGGGGACATTTTTAATCCAAACAGTAACAGATTCCATTTTCAACCAAGTCCCTCAAGGCATAGATATCCAGGACTGGGGAGACAGCCAGTGGTTTAAGCACCTGCCTAGCAAGCATGAGGCCCCGCCCGGGGTCGGCTCCTCGGTTGGACATGCATGGTAATGGGCAGACCATGCTGACAAGAAACTGTGTGGTGGTGCACACCTATAATCCCTGCACTGGGGAGGCTGAGACAGGTGGATCACTATGAATCCAAGCTGTGTAGTGAGACCCTGTACCACATAAATAAATAAATAAATAAATAAATAAATGATTTTTTTAAAGACACAGATTTGTAACTATGGCATAGATTTATGGCTCAGCTTTCTACTAAGTGCTTTGTAACCTTGGCTGGTGTACTCAACCTGCTCAAGCCTGAATTTTTTCTTTTGTAAGAAATGCATAATATTTTCCCATCTGATTTCTTATGAAGAATATAGTAGAGTTCGGTATCTATGTTTCTTGCCTCTTGCAAATTGTAAGGATGTAGGAAATTACTATCTCTAATCCTTAGTTTTCCTATCTATATAAGACATACTAATTAAATTGTTCAAAAAGTATCACTGTTCACCCAGAAGGCAGCCGACATGTGTAGGTACACATGCACAGCTAAGTGAAATAGCATTGTCACCTAGAAAACACAAACACGGAGGGAGGACACATATTCATGTTAGGAGTTAACATGAATGTCTTAGTGGAGAAGAAATCTGAACGAGCCTTGAAATGAGAGTAAATGCTAGATATACTGAAGAAGAACTAGAAAGGGGTTTCTAGGTATGGAGAAAAAATAAAGTAGTAGAGATATAAAACAGTATACATTGTAGGGGACATACTGCTAGCAGGTCATTGCTAAGGTATACATTGTAGGGGACATACTGGTAGCAGGTCATTTGCTAAGGTTTAAAATAGACCCAAGAACATGTAAAAATGAAACTAGATAATAAAGCATAAGCCTGAGTCAGAGGGAACTTAAATATATTTTGTAGATGCAGAAAGGTTTTAAACAAGGAGCAATATGCATTCATTGTAAAAGGGAATCACTGTACCAAAAGATACAAATTTATTTAAATGATAGGAGGTGGGGTTACTGGAAGAAAAGACAAATCAGAAGGTTGTGATATTCCTTTCAGTAGAAATAATGCTCTGAAAAATATAGTTGAAGTATTCCCACAAATAAGTTTAGGAAACATTGAAGGCATCAAATGGTAAGATGTAGTAGCTACTAGATTGTGAGATTGAATGAGAAATGAAAATCAAGATGGATAACTAGATCTCTGCACTAACTAAAGCTCTAAATCTATGACAAAAAGCGTGTTTTAGAGAGGGGAACAAATAATAAATTAATTTGGCATTACAGCAGACATACCCAGCAAGCAAATGGGTAGGAGCTTGGTGATAAAAATGTGCAATACAACAACTATTGCTAATTTCCCTTTCTCGTTTCGAAATTCTGTACTTTTTTATTATATTCTGTATCTTTTTCATTTTGTTGCTTTGTTTTTGTCTTTGTTGTTTTTTCTCTTTAAAATACAATTTTTAAAAAAATTATGTTACCTTGCAAGATGAAGGATGAAATTAGACACCATGTTTAAAGGTCTAATGTTTCACAGCAATATAAACAAAATAAATCAAATGCTGTGTTCAAGTGCTTTACTCTAAATGTAATTATTCTTCCATCCTGGCCAAAATTATCAAACTGATCTCTGCATTTAGATAGAGCCTAAAGTTAAAGCTACAACTTAACTTAACAGTCTTTCTATGGGCTTTACAAAAAGTTTAATAAGCTGTCAACCTTCTGGTTATTTCTTGTGGAATCACAGAAGTATTAAAGAGCTGGCTTAATTGACCATACTTCTATAGATCTACCAAGCAGTTGTCCACCATTATGCGCCTTTTGTGAAAAGCTTCTTAGCAAAAAAGATCCTCTGTTTTAGCCTGCAAAATACATTCCTACATAACACCTTTGACTCAGAAAATATAACCTTTCCATCCACTAAAGTAATTGAGAGAATATTATTATTCAATATTCCATTCCAACTAAAGTGTCTAACTCCTGACAAACTTCAGAAAGATGAAAAAAAAAAAAAGAAAAAAGGAGAAAAATAAAAGAAGTAATAATTTTTGTTATTCTCATTCTACTGTTTCAAAATCTTCCTCCCCAAGATTATGACAAATGACCACCCACCAGCATAGATCAGAGGATCTAATATTTCTTTAAATAATTTTTGGAGAGCTGGGGAGATGGCTCAGTGGAATAAGCCCTTCCCTGGCAAGCACAAGGGCCTGAGTTCAATC
>NDGN011472425.1:0-18510 GCA_002564285.1 Tympanoctomys barrerae | reverse complement strand
GGCGTGGGTCAGCTTGCATGCCTGTCAGTGGACTTGGGACACTCACTGCTTAATGCAGATGGATTACACAGAAACATGCCTGATAGAGACACAGGGTGTGAAGCACGAGTTGAGGCCTCTGCAGGGCTGGTGGGGAGGATAAAAATATACTTGGAGGTCAGACGACGGGAAATCTGTTAAGAGGTAGAGGCCTACTCCAGCAGGAAATAACCAGAAAAGAAGTGATGACATATGCTGGTTTTGATGGCCCCGTGCTATTCTGACTAGATCGGAGTTGTTTTTCCCACTGTTTATCCACTGGCCTGGTTTATTTTTAAGTAAACCCTTCCCCTGCTTGGTTCTTTCTACTCTTCACCATGTGTTTGCCAGTGTTGGCCACGCACCCAGTCTCACACCTCCTCTCCCACGTTCCCCTTCACCCCACCCAGACTGCCTTCTTATTTAAAGAAAAACAAGATTATAATGTTGAACGCTGAGACTTTCCAAATTGTACAGCATGCAAAGTAAGTCCCGGAGGAAGCTTGTTAGGAAGGTTTTACTCCAACGCTGCCCAGAAATATGGGTCCCCATCGGCAGTCAAATGCAAAACGATGACAGGGGTCAGTGCACCTCCAGTAAACTTCCTTGAGGCCTGGTATTTATATGCTTACACCCCAGATTTATCCATGGAGGTCCCATTCTAAGACATACTTCTCTGCCTGCTTTTGAAATTAGGTAATCTGTGAAGGAATACCTCTGGGAAAGGAGCTCAGAGATACCAAGTAATTGTGAAGGTATATACAGTCGATGGTTATTATCAGTTAAATTAAACTAGTTCAGGTTGAACATTCTAAAGTAAGGTCAAAGAAATTACACATACATATAGGAGGTCAGTAAGTGTGAGAGTTGGTCTAGATTATTGATTTTCAAATTTCTCTTTCCACTTTTTCTTTTCTACTCTTCTTAGCTTCAGATCCACTTGTCTCAAAACAGATTACATTCAGAAGTTCAACAGGTGAAACACACAGACACGAAGCTGCTCTTGATTCAGGGAAGGGTCTAAAAATCCCACCGATTTGGCTGCCCTTGTACTGGCAATGCAATAATACCTCAAGTCCCTCTCTTAGTTTCTTTGGGACCATAAGAAACACATTTATGTCACTGAAGGAATTAGAGTTTTTTCAAGGTTCTTTTCAAGGTAAGAATACTTTTTAAGATGAAGAAGCCAAAGTCTACCAGGGTAAGATGACTTCCCAAGCCACACATACCTTGGGAACTTGTCACCTACTTAAAACCCACCACTTCTCTATTAACTACCAAGCAACCTCATGAGACAGCCACCATTTCTGTGGTTCCTCATTCATAAAATCAGATACGAGGTGAATGCCACCTCCTGCTTCTGTGGACATTTGTGGAAACAATGCATGCACACAAATCATAGCCTTGCTTGGCACGCTGTGGGTCCTCATTAAATATCAGTTGTGTCACACTGCTTCCCCTTATTTCTCTTCACTTCAGCACAACTCTGCCTATTAGTCTCGAAGGAGCACATTAATCCTCTAGCATTCATTAGCATCAATGCATCAGGGTGACCACAGCATGCAAGGGGAAATTAACTATAAGGAGTAGTTGGAATAGTCATTCCTATCTCTTCAATTCCCAGTTTTTGCCCCAAAGTAATGCATTGAAAAATAGATTGAGAAAAGAGCTGACTGACCTGGGAGAAATGTCACATCCTTGCTGCATGAAAGCTCCCAGGGAGAACCACAGACTGTTGAATATCCCAAACTCATTTGACTGGTCACTGCTGGTTGTCTGGTCTCGTCCTTCCTCAAACTCTTCACTGTGCCACTCATAGGGGCTGAAGCGGCTGACCAGGAAGAGGACGACGCTCACTCCAATGTAGGCAAAGACTATGCACATCCAAATCTCGTAAGCCAAAGGGTCGAGGAAGGAGAACACTCCTGGCTTGGACTTTTGTGGCTTTTTTATCATGATGGAGATACCCAAACTCATAAATGGCTTGGAGAAGTCTATAACCTCTTCCCGAACCAATGTAATAGTTAAGGGGGCCACGGCCACGTCTGCTCTCTGCAAAAATAAAATAAAAATCAGTTGAGCTCAGCATCTTTCTCTTTTTTTCTTTCCCTTTCTTCATTGTGAATACTCTTTTGTATCTTAAAGAATGTGGAAGTGGGAAAGAACTTCAGAAGTGGAATCCCCCAGTACTAGAACATGGTTCTGGCAAGTGGATGATCGGCTCAGCACATTGTAGGAGAGATCGTCTCATTACTTGACAGTCTGCCTTGCCAGAGGCCTGCTATTTCTGTAAGAAGGAGGCTGCTGTGATATCTGTTATTTTGCCTGCCCAGAAGCCCCACTACCTTCATGTGGTGGGAGAGAGACCATTCCTCCCTGCTCAGCCCTGCATGTTGGAATGGGGCCAACCATCTTGGTTACACGGGCAGCACCTAACCTAGGTCTGGCTAATCAGCACACTCCACTCCCCTATCCTGCATTCACTCAAAGATGACAAAAGACCTAAGTGGGTTTACTGAGAATTATCTCTGAGAGCAGAGCTGAGGGACACAGAAGATGATCCTGATGCTGTAATTTAAGGTCACTCTAAATTCAGGGCTTACCCTGGGTGCCCTAGGAACATGTGTCAATAAATTCCTATGTTTGTGGCCAAGAATATGAGCTAACGTGTCTGTTTGCCTAGGCCAGTTTGGATTGGGTTTCTTTTACTTCAAATGAAGATTATCCTGGCTAACAACATGGCAAAGGCAAATTTAACTCAATAAACATTTATTGAGTACTTACTGGTAAGTCCAGGCTGGAAGACTAGATAGACTATGACACACTCAAGGAATTACAAACTACTAGGAGAGAGTAGCCCACATAACACACACAGAGACACTCACACACAAACTTCATGATCTGTAAGGTAGACTGAGTATATGTTTTCCAAGAGGGATAAAACGCTGCAGGAGACTGAGAGGGGTTCATTCTGCCTGAGGCGGTCAGGACTGCATCGAAAGGGGTGAAGTTTCAACGTGGCATGGAAAGTGGCTGGGATTTTGACAGGTTACTCTGTCAAAAGTGCAGGGCGGCACTCCAGGAGGAAGGAGCCACGTGAACGAAGGCCTGGTAGTGAGGAAGTAAAGTATATTTGTAACTTTTGCCTCCAGGAAGATTGCTGAGAAATTCACCAATAATCCAGTTCTTAAATTTGAAATCCAGTATGTTGATGAACACGAAAAGGCGGTAACAATGTTCATCCATGGGACTCCAGCAAGCGGAATCTCCAAGTCTCGCTCTTCTGTCTTCTGTCTTGCCTGCTTTTCTCTAATCACACAAGCACTGGCGTCTACTCAGTAAAAACCCACTTCTCTGCTGGCCTGAGATCAGGAGAATCTGGAAACCTTCTTGCTACAGCATCCATTTCTGAGATGAGAGACACGCCTGCGCATGTCTGTTTGGGCTGCCTGGCTTTCTCTTACAATGTAGCACAGCAGTCCAGGTGTGTGGTGGGGGTGGCAAACACTGTGCAGAGGAGGCTCCTGACACCTTACCAGCCAGCTTGTCTCTGAGTGAGTTTCATCTGGTTGGGTGGGACGACCGTAGAAGTGCCTGTGGTAACGAAGGCTGGCTCCAGAACGTCTCAAATTCTCACTTGTAGAAAGAAACTTTCTGTAAAACCATGTGGTGTCAGGTGTGAGTTTCATAGTAATTCTGTTATTTTTCCCTGTCACACTACATAATCCTTGATAATTTCTACAAACACTTTCAAGCCAGTACAAGGGAAAAGATTTCTACTCCTTTCTATAAATTGACACAGAAAAGGAACATGAGAGAAAAGTAATGCAAATGACTTAAAAGGGCCGATGCCAAGACTGGCTCTGAAAATGGTATTCAATAGATTTCTTTGATGTTTTCTGAAATGGTCCAATAAAAAGGATCATAGACTCCACAATTATGGAATAATATGATCTGAATGCTTTGTTCATTTAGTGGTCCAAAGGTTGGTTCCATGGAACATTATTTCTGGAATGATGCTAATAAGTATAACATAAAAATGAACATGTTTGGGAAACAGCTTTAAATAAGTTACTTTGAGGCAGGACTTAAAATCTTAAAGACCACTGTATGTTGAGTATTTTACTTTGTTCTATCATTATTTTTATGTTCAGTATAGGGCCTCACTATACAGATCGGACTCTTAGCGATCCTCCTGTTTTCAGCCTCCCCAGTGCTGAGATTACAGGCATATGCCACCAAGATCTGACTCAGTCACCAGCTCAGCATGCCCAGGGGTGGGGCTGGCGTGGCACATGGTGCCAGGGATCGAACCCTAGCCCCTGTGCTTGCCTAAGCAGGCACTTAGCCTGCTGAGCTATCTCACTGGCCTTTTGAGTATTTTAAAGAAGGGTGGGTAGAAGGCAGTACTGCCAAGAAGGGTAAGTAGGAGGCAGCACTGCCAAAGATAATTTTCTATGGGTTATTCATTACCCTAAGCATCCAAAGAGACCTAAATGTGTAGGATACACACATGAAAGGCCGCTTTCCAGGTAATGAGCCCAGGTCCAGGCAGGGAAGAGGGTCTGCACTGAGCAGTAGGGTTTTGGTTTGTTTGACACTGAGGGAGAGGCCCCAGGGGTTGACTTCCACCATGTGAGACAGTTCCTGCTGCTGCACAGCCCTGGTCAAGGGCACAGCAGAGGGAAGACTGAGCTTCTCTTCTTCTTAACTCCATGGTTCCTGTGTAGCTTCAAGTGAAAGAGCTTGGAGTTTAGGAGATCAGTTTCCTTCCTATAGGGAGCTGACTCAGAGGAGCTCAGTGGCTCGCAAGCATCGCAGCCAGAGAGCTGTGGAGTTGGAACTCAAATGTGGGTGTCTGTCTGCAAAGCTCACTTTCTTCCTGTGTCATCAAGGCAAGACAGAAAGAATTACAAGTGGAAAAGAGACACAAAGATGCGGCCGCGCGAGAAGCAGACCCCTCACTGGTGATTCGTGGCCTGCATTTCCCCGCTGAGAGCGCCGCTGGCTGTTCTCACTGTACTTTGGCTTTACAGTTCAGTGTCTGGATGGCATGAGGCAGAGCGAGGCAGGGCAGAGCGAGACAGAGAGCGTAGCTTGCCGTGGCTTCTAGTGGCAGCTGTGTGACTTTGGGCTAATTATTTGACTTCTCTGGGCCTCAGTGTCCACAATCTATAAAATGTGGGAAATAATCTCATCTAACTTGGGCTTCTGACATGAAGAATCAGCTAAAGGATGTAAGCGCAGTGTGTGGCCTGGCACTGGACGTGCACTGCGTGGAGAGATGTCACTGTTAGCACTGTTGACAAGAGCAACAGGGAGCAAAAGGAAGATAAGGAGAAGCCGACTGGCAGCTACCGAGATGGCGCAAGTAGGGGCTTCTTGCGACTTTGCTGACTACACTAGTGGTTTGAAGTTCATAGCGTCTCCCTTACCTTCTTTGGTTTTTTGAGGGGAAATAGAAAAATAAAGGAATAATCTAGAGAAAAGTAAAGGGAGACCATCCAACTGGGCCCATCATGGAGTCTTCAAAAAATATATTTTTAGACATTATATAATTTAATACAGAAATATTTAAAAGATGCAGCTGTGACTTTTAGTATGAGCTTTCAGAATAGCTCTTACATTTAAAAAAAAAAAGGAAAATAATTTTTACTGGACAGAGGGGCAGGGCTGTGAAAGGGGAGACAGGAAGGGCCCTGACAGCTGAGGCCCACAGGGGAACATCCATGAGGAGCCAGTGAATCGCCATGCCGCCGGGACCATCACACCACCATTCCGCCCAGATCAGAGGCTTTTCACTAAGGACTGCATTCCACGAGGTGAAGGTGAAGATAAACGCCCGTGGAGGTGAAAAGTTCCCAGCAGTTGCCATGGGGACAACCTTAAGAGCATAGTGGAAGTTCCCATGGAAACCAGCCTCCAGGTGCAGCGTGACCCATGCAGGTCTCCATCTTTCATCCACAGAGCTTCCAAAGTGAGAGTCAGGGTGGAGTGAAGAAGGGCGAGAAGCACATCCAGCTCCTCAGCCCATTAGCTGCTCTCACAGGCCACCTCAAAGGCCACCTCCCTGAGGAACAGTTGCTTTACTCCATCTTTTTCTTCTTTGAATTCTCTTTGTGTCACACCTATAGCTACTGTACCTCCTCCTGCCCTGACGTGAGACAATGAGACTTGGAGTCCTCCTAAGCGATTGTTTCCTCCTGCCCAGCACTTGACATTCACCGTGGGCTCCACATGGGCTGTAGCTCAAAGGCCAGCTGGGAGTTTTCAGTGTCTGCGAGTGAAGCTGGCTGCTTTCCTGCACGTGCAGCAGGAGTCCTCCGTTACCTTTTGCTGTTCTTTTCCTCGAGCACCATCCTAATCTCTCTGTCTGCGGTCTCCCTGATCTTGTTCACCTTCTTTCCCTTGTCATTTCCTACTTCATCTTGTCCCTGACTGCTCTGCAAGCCATACCCAGGTGTTCTCACTCTGCTCTCAAATCTGATACCTACCTCTATTCTTTTTAAAACTGTACTCAAGAAATTCCTGGGCTGCCCTTCTCTCTTGCTATTTCAGTGTGGCTTCTTTCCAAGTTTCATGCCTTTCCCGAGAGCTAGAAAAACCCATGTTAGCTCTTGTGTGAACCATGCGACTCGGCCTCTGTGGTTCTGTGTTTCTTTGCTCTCTTACTGTCTTTTCTACCCCAATAAAATGTGCAGGTCCTTGAGGGTTGCTTGCTTTTCCTTAACTCCCTAAAATGGAAAACAGTGTCTGGTACTCAGTGGCTTCTCAAAACTGCCTCTGCTTATTGAAGTCTTCTTAGCAGTTGTGCATAGAGTTACTTCTAGTGTTATGAGTAAGACAAAATCAGAGCAGACCCATGCCTATTGTGCAGTTGGCCATGACACAAGGCAGAGGAAGCCACAGAAAACGAGGTTCTCTGGCAGAAAGCAAGGATGGTTCAGTGGAAATGTCAAGTTTGATTTGAAGAGGCAAAAGATAACTAGCCAAAAGTAACATTTTCTTCAAGGCTGGGAGGAAGAATTTAGAGGTGAGAATAGTAGAGAGTACTCTAAAGAAGAGAGCAAATGAGGAGCAGCTTGATTGAACTGGAAATTGCAGAAGAGGAAATAGAGGAGCAAGCGACTAGAAGGAAAGTTGGGCCCAAGGGAGTCTCGTGTAACTCCGAGGGCAGTGAGAACTTAGACATCTGGCTTGCGAAAATTGATCTTGGAACTACACGGTCATGTGGGTTGGGCAATGATCAATGGACGGGCCAAGATGATAAGTGAGGTTGAAGGCACTGAAACCCAAACAGAGGATGTCTTAAGACAGTGGGCTGTGGATGACTTGTTGGCTCAGCTACGGGGTCACATAGGCATAGGGGTCCATGCAGTCACCAAACACTTTCCTTTCACTCTCTAGTTTTGTCCTCTGTTTCTGCCCCAGGAGGAACTTACTCCATACACCAGCTCTCCCACCATGCCATTCCAGGCCTTTGTGTCAGGATCCCGGGCTCCATATTTCCCGTCACTGACAATCTCCAGGCGGTAGGAGTAGCCCACGTGCTTGGCGATTTCTGCTGCCAGCTCCACACAGTAGCCCTCGTAGCGGTCATTTCCCTCAAACTGGTTGGCATTCTTCTTGAGCATCACGTAAGGATCTTCCTGGTAGAGAAATGGGGAGACAGATAATGTGGTCGGTCAGATGCTTACCCATGGACGGGGAAGTTTGACCTGATAGAGGAGGACATGGCCAACATTGCTTAACATTGGGGAAGTCTCCAAACATATTTCTGCATTTCTAGCCCCCATTAAAAGTTTCTTAGATTAAGGGAGGAAAATTTGCCCAAGTAACTGTGTTTTAACATTGGGATGGTATGCAGTCTTTCAAATCATGATTTTTTTTTTTTCAGACCTGGGGATTGAACTCAGATCCTTGTGCTTGCCAGGGAAGCGCTTATTCCACTGAGCCATCTCCCCTGCCCCTCAAATCATGTTTTAAGAGCCCCTTTTCAAGGGCTGGCCAAATAGCTCAGTGGATTAAAGCACCTGCAAGCAGGCTCAGGGGCCAGCAGTTCAATTCCAGGGCCTTCTGTGCCAGCCCCACCCCAGGGGTGCACTGAGATGACAATTGAGACTGGATGTGGTGGCACATGCCTGTAATCCCAGCTCTTGGGAGCCTGTAAACAGGCAGATCCCTACAAGCCTGATCTAGTAGTGAGATCTTGAACACCCTGTAGACCCTTCCTTAAAATAAAAAAAAGCCTTTTTTCTAAAAAAATATGTTTGAAGGAAGGAGGAGAACTAGACCTTAAATAAACTTAAATATAGCTTAGCCATGGATATAAAATGAGACAATAAATTAAGAGATGCTGGGTGAAAATTTAGAGCCTCTCATTTGCAGGGCATGTTTTCTGCTACTGTTGGCACCACTTGGCAAGAAGGGGGACCAACTCAACCTCTGAGTGGAGACTGCTTGTGCTTTCTGTTGGAATCCCAAGAACCTTGAGGAAGCTCTGAGGACTCACTAGGATTGTGGTGACGATGTATGTTCTGTTCTGGACACTCGAGTTGTCACCTCCAGCTTGAGCATCAGTGGCTGCAGGGACAAACTTATCATCTTCATTCCAGTAGCCAATCTGTGAACAAGAAGGTGGGGCTGTAAGGCAATCCAAGATCCTCTGGACCACCCAGCCAACACCAGAGACAGCAAGGCCCAGGGTCCTACCATGTAGACCATGTATTGAGCACATCATCTCTAAATAATCGGCAGACAGAAACAACCAGAAGCACGGCTTGCCAAGTTCCCCCAGCTCAACCTGCCCCCAGTGAAAATCTTCATGATGGTGAGCTAACCCAGGAAACCACCCCTTTGAACAGTGAGGGTGTAATAGGTTACACAGCTAAACTCTTGTCCAATCAAGCCAGCGCTTGAGGATTTTATTGCTGCAGTTACACACCTGCCCACAAACCCTTTCTTTTCCTGGGCTCACTAAGAACTGTAGTTGGAATCATATGATTAAATGTTATATTCCTTTTACTTTTTCTTAGCCTTATCTGTGTTTCTCTATCCAGATTCAACTTCTCAGGATAATTATTTTATCCTTATCTAGTTCCTGTTAACTACTATACCATAATACACGTAAATAGTGCTCAGATTAACAGATTAAAGGTTCATTTGCCAAACATCAGTAGCTTATGAGCACCGAGTTATTTTCTGCAGCCTTTCAGCAAGCGTGACCCTTACTGCACGCAAGGCTCTGAGTCGAAATACTCAGCATGCTGTGTGGCCGGGCTGAGAGAGGCAGAGGGAAGCCCGCGACACTGTCTGCCCTGGAGACACCCTGGTCCACTTAGGAGGACACGGAGCACCCACATACACAGAGGGAGTCCTGACAAGTGGGGAGGCTAAGGAATTCAGGAGACTGAAGCTCAGCGTGGGGGATTGTGTAGGCTACAAGGCAGCAGGAAGAGTCAGGGCTTGAGGCCATTGGAGAAGGAAGGAAAAGGCCCACACATTTTAGATCAGGAAGAACGAGGCAAGGTACAGAGGTGGGAATTGCCCAGATGCACATGTTCTGTGGGTTCTGGGGAGACAGCATTGGCCTGGAAGGACAGTGAGTCTTGCATCTAAGTGGCATAGGATTTAAAGGCTGGATTAAGGAATGCAGACTGTGTCCTTAAGGCAACAGAGAGTCACGGGAGGTGTTGCTCTTTCCTCCTCCTCCTCTATCTCTTTCCTTCTCTTCTTCCTGGTTTCTTCCCTCCCCCTCTCCATATCTATTTAGACAGTCATGATTTTGTTTTGTGATTATTCTGCTGCCAGTAGAACGTAGAAATAAAAGAGAAAAAGAAAGAGAAAGGGTGAATTATTGAAACTGTCCTACCAATTTGATTTGAAACTCTCTCATTGCTATTTGTTTATCAATAAAATTATGGGGAAAAAAAGACAGAGAAAGGGAAATGTATAGGAGGAGGGCGAACAGCCCTGGCAGCTAGAGCTCGGGTCAAGCTCGAAGAGAGCGCAGCGCATGCCCACCCAGCCAGGCCCACTGTCACTGGCACCTTGAAGTCCTCCCCAGTCCTCTAGCCGAACATTGTTCTTCCTGCGATTCCCAGTCAGTAGCAACAACAACAACTGCCAACACTGCTAGCGTTCTTGCCGTCGCAGGCTGCGTGTTTCACAGTTTTAGTGCCGTCTCGTTTGGCTTAGGAAGGCTGCTAACTTGTCCAAGATGGTGCAGCTGGAAAGTAGCTGAGCTCAGCCTGGGACCCTGGCCATCTGTCCCCAGCACCTGCCTTTTGTCACTGTGCTATCCTTGCGAAGAGGCTTCCATGCCTGGTCCAGATCCGACCAGTTACCGTGTATTTATTGAATGCTCTTGGGTTT
This sequence comes from Tympanoctomys barrerae, assembly GCA_002564285.1. NCBI lineage: Eukaryota > Metazoa > Chordata > Mammalia > Rodentia > Octodontidae > Tympanoctomys > Tympanoctomys barrerae. The sequence continues at coordinate 8,118 of NDGN011472425.1, read as the reverse complement.
CAGGTGCTTGTCTAAGTGCTTTTTATGTTTTACTCTTTTCATCCCTTATAACCCCACAAAGTTGGCCAATTATCTTTCCCATTTCGTGTGTGTAGGAAGCATGAGGTGAAGAAGTTGAGAAACGTTTCCAACGTCACAAGAGACCCGTGGGACCAGGATCGGAGCCAGTATCCGAGTCAAGAAGCTCGTGCAGTGCAAGCCCTACGTCTTGCGTGCCGGTGTGTGCCCAGCCAAGCCGGGAGGGTTTGTGTGCGCTCCCAGTGGAGCCTGTGGTCCAGCTGCTTGAGGTCCACCTCCATCTTTCTATGGTACTGAGGCCCGTTGGGGATGAGACAGAAGGACAGTCTTCCCAGAGTCCCTTTCACAGACAAGTGATTTCCAAGAGTGCGAGGAGAGAATGAAGCAGACAGCTGTGACCCAGTAGGGAACCGGTGAACGCTGAGGCTTCAGAGATAGTTCAGAGGACTGAATTCGGGGGCTTGGGGGGCTGCCTCTCAGGATCCTTGTTCCCTTTTACCAAGGGGCAAGTGTGCTGTGATGTTGCCTGTATGTGGAGCTGCTAGTCCACACGGAAGGAGGCATTTCTTTCTGAAGACACAAGAACTGGATACTGAGATTTCCAGAATGTCGTCACTACTGACAGAGGCCTGAAAAAGCACTCTGTCCCACGCCTTCATTTTACACAGGGGGAACTGGCTCAGAGATCACAGAGTAGTGGCCAAAACAGTGCTCTAGAGGACCCTGGGGGGACTTGAGGGGACACTTCACCTCCTTCTTGGGAGGGAGGGAGGGCTCAGGAAAGAGGAGGGGATCTCTGGGCTCCTCCTTTCAGCTCCAGCACTCAGCTATGCTTTTAAGCTATCTCCTACACTGGGATTTCCCTTAAGAGTTGCTTTATACAAGGGGTCTTCTGGTCAAGAAATAAATGTCTAAAACAACTGCGGTAGTATACTGTGACGTGTGTGTGTGTGTGTGTGTGTGTGTGTGTATGTGTGTTGGTATTTAAAAAATTCCCCAAGGTATTTTTCACACTCGACTCTTTTGATTCTTACATGGTACAAAGAGTAGAGCTAGGCTTGGGATTATTTTCTGTTTTATACATAAAAAAATGTAGGCTTAGAGTGATTGAGTGACTTAATCTACAATATTCGACTATATAGCAGGAAGTGGTAGGACTAGAACCCAGATCTCATATAGCACAAAGGTAAGACTCTTTGATAAAATATACATTTGAGACCACAGCTGCCAAATATGATTATTTCCCCCCACAGATGATTTTAAGGAGTGTTTATCCCTTTTTTTCCGCTTTCCTTCTCTCTTCTTTCCCTATCTTCCTTTCTTCTTCCCTTTTCAAAATTAATCTACAAATTCATCTGTGCTTACTTAAACTATAAAACCCTTAGATGATAGGAATTCACTCCCTTTGATTAGCAAATAATTCTGCAATGTACAATGTTTTAAGACATTTTTTTCTTGGAGAGGGGCTCAGTGGTCATTAGTTCAGTGCCAAGTAGATCAGCTGTAAGAGCTAGGTTTTACTAATACTATGACCTCGAGCAAGCTTTGCTTCTAGGGGCCTAGTTCCTGCAATGCAGGACGGAGGCCTGTTAATAGCGCCTGCCCCGTGTGGGTGGGGGAGAGTGTGCATGAGCTGATGAAGGTGCAGCCCTGTGCAGAGTATGCTGTGAGTTCATATCAAGCTGTAAGCTTGCTAAAGAATGATGCGCATTAGGATGAATTAGGAACCTCCTTAGAGGTTGATAAATTTCTATACTATAATACATTTTAGTTTACTATTTAACATGATCAATCTCCAAAAAAAAAAAAAATACTGACTGTATTCCGGAAAATTGTCAACTTCATTTGACAATCAAACCTTTCTTTACATACAGAATAGCCCAGGGTCAAGGTTAAAAAAATCACAAAAGGGCTGGCCAAATAGCTCATCTGATTAAAGTGCCTGCAAGCAGGTGCAGGGGCCAGAGGTTCGATCCTCAGGCCTGCTGTGCTGGCCCCGCCCCTGGGGCACTCTGAGACAGCAATGGAGACTGGGCATGCTGGCGCATGCCTGTAATCCCAGCTCGTGGGAGGCTGTAAACAGGGAGATCACTACAAGTCCAATCTAGTAGTGAGACCCTGAACACCCTGTAGACCCTTCCCTAAAATGAAAAAAAAATCATAAAATCTGCTTTAAATTTTCAAGTTATTTTGATAAAATATAAGCAAAAGAGCAAGATGAATCTGTGTATCCAAGAATTACCTAGCTTAGAAGAAAAACCTGTGAAGGATACGAGCCTTCAAATCCGGTGCCATCGCACCAATGCTAAGCAGGCAATTATACACCATGCTATACCGCTTGGCTCACGGATAGCCACTTTCAAATAAGAAATGAATACGATAGTTAAATACTGTGAATGAGTTCATTTACTGCTAATCTCATAGGAGAAAAAAAAATAACGTTGCCAAGATTATTAGAGACTTCATGATATCAAAACTCGTGCTTAGTAAGGTGGCAGACTGAGAAATCTGGCGGCAGACTTTGATGGAAAGGAGACTGGCGAAGATATGTGGGGAGACATTGCACATTGGAGGTGAGGAGAGATTTCTTTGTTTGGGAAATAGATTGGATTCTTGTACAGCACTCTGATTGCTTACCGAAGCTATGCAGGAACTTTCATTCTATTGGGAAGAAGTCAGAGTTGGTAGTTTGGTAAAATTGGGGCCACTGCTTGGGAGAGGATTTAAACAATTCTGACAGTGAGAGGTCTCCTCTTGGGCCCGTTAGCGTTTTTGATCTTCTGTTTTCCATCTACCTCTAAAGATTCTTTGAATATAGGAAATGAGTCTAGATGATGTGCCACAGTTATTTAAGTGGATGAAGTACAAAGGAGACAATCACGGAACTGCAAATTCAATTGATTTACCTTCTACAGTCAACAAATTGAATTTATACACTGATATCTCCAGGTTGCCTTTGAAACTACAGGTCCTGACCTCCCCAAATGAGATCCGTTATAATCAGCATTTTAAAAAGTAAGGTGTCCCTGTGACAAAGACAACTAGCTAACCACCAAGTGTTCTTATTTGTCTCCCTAGGGTAGAGATGTTGAGGGGGAAGTGGCTTTGGACCCAAAAACTTACTTTGCAAGCCTACTTTGTACCTAGTTGGGCCAAATTATTGGCTTGTGGACAATGGAACACAATGGAAATGATGTTCACATTGTCTACGCTGACCTTGCAAAAGCTCCTGTATCATTTCCATTTTCTTCTTCCTCGTCTTACTAACTGCTGACAACATCACGCACCACCAAGTGGTAGGCAGGGGACCCTTATAAACCAGTCTCAACCAAGACCTTCAGGCCAAAAACTAGTCAGTGAGTAAATAATAAAAAGAAACTTCTATTGTATTAAGTGGCTGAAATTTCAGTTTATCTGTTACAGTGGCTAGGGGGTACTTAAAAGATTTGAAGTTAATAAGTTTATGTGTAACTTTATCTGGGCTCTGCTTGAGGTGTTATTTCATTGAATTTGCTGAATGCTTTTTTCTTACTTACTGGCAGATCAATGGAAATATGTGACAGAGAAATATGCTCCCTGATTCCCCAGCAACGTGCAATAAACGTCCTACTTATCTAATAGACAGCCACTTCTTTGCATGGGTTTACCATGTGTCAGTATATCCTAGGCACTGAAGATACAATAAATACTACAATAGGGTTTCTGCTTTTAGAGATCTGTCATTTTAGGGTTCTGTGGTTTGGATGTCATCGCTAAAACTCGTTGAAATGTAATTGCCATTGTGATGGGTGGGGAGCTGAGACCTACATGGGGTGATGGGTCAGTGCTCATGAATGCTACGTAGGCTACTGCTTGTGGTGGGAAAGCAGCTTGGGCCCTGGGGTAAGCAAGAAGAGATGGCAAGAAGTGGTTGAATTAAGCCCAATTTGGGATTTACATGGTGCTCTACCCTTCTGAATGAATAATGTTGTTATTTGAGGGAGAGGTTAGTTATGGCAGGCGTGGCTCTGGTACAAAAGCAAGCTCTCTTTCCCTACTATGATGCTCTCTGCCTCATCATAATGCAGCAAGAAGGTCCCCACCAGACACTAGTTGGCCATCCCGGCCTCCAGAATTGTGATAAATTTCTTTTCTGTAGAAATTACCCAGTGCCTGATATTTTGTTATAGAAGCAGAAAATATACTTAAGAATGGCAAAGAGGCAAAAGAAGAGAGAAACACAGTCAGTCCATCCCCTGACTGAGAGTTAGTAGAGAATCTCTTTAGGTTTTGCAGAGCATCCAGCCTGTGAGGCAAATACTCATCTCTGCTCTTAAGCCAATGAAAGCAGCACAGATAGTTTACAGACAGATGAGCATGGTTGCGTTCCAAAAAAAAAAACTCTATTTATGGACACAAATTTTAATTTTGTATAATTTTCACATGTCATAATATGGCCTTTTTTGAAAAGTTATTTCAACTGTTTGTTGAAATGTAAAAACCATTAGCTCACCACCAAAACAGGTGGTCAGTTGAATTTGGCCCGCAGGATGAAGTCTTCCAACCTCGATTTAGATCAACCAACCAGCAGCTGTGTATTGGAAAAAAAATAAAGTGGGGGTAGTATAACTGTGCTGGGTGAGTGGGAGGTGCTCTAGAGTGGTCTGGAACAGCCTTTTCAGGGTGGCTTCCCTGGAGCTGAGACCTGCAAGGCAGGAATAAACCCACACTTAGCATACAGTGATGGAAGAGCATGTGCGAATGCCCCACGGGAAAAAAAGTGAGATTAAAGTGCTCAAGGAAGAAGAATGACAGCAACGTCATCATCAACAGCAGCAGCAGCCAGGGTAGAGGCATAATGATGACCTAGAGAAAAACGAGCACGAAGTGTTGCCTGGGGCTTCTCAGGCCAAGGCCAGGAGACACCCTGTGGTTTGCTAGCAATAAGAAAGCAGTGAAAGTTTAAGCAGAGCAGTATAATTCGAGAGATATTTGAAATTTATTTCCCAGATTTGCTGGTGGGAAAGTGGTGGTTTTTAGAAGGGCAAGGCATAGACAGACAGCGGTGCTTGTGGGTACTAAGCAGGCTGCTGCTTGCAGTGGGAGAGCAGCTTGGGTCCTGGGTAGGCAAGAGGAGATGGCGAGAAGTGGTTGAATTAAGCCCAGTTTGGGATGTGCACGGTGATTTGGTACATCCAACACTGAATGGCAAATTGAAAGGAAACCTTCCAAAGGCCTTAAGAACTGGATTGCTAGGAATCCTTCAGGACTTTAAAAGATTACGTTTGATAAGAGCTGGACTTCTGTCCACTGTGGCTTCTTTCCTTCATGGTCTTTCCACTGCAGCTACTCCTGGGTCAGGACTGGGAATACCAAACTCAGGACAGACCTGGGGACTCAGATCAATATGAAAAGAGCAGGCGTCTTTAGCCAGGTCCCCAAGCAACTACAGGATCAACGGTGTTGTGCCAAGACAGTTAAATCAACAATGTTGCTCCCCTGATGAAAGATGTAAGAGAATTTTCTGGACCATTCGCCTGTGAGCAGCTGTTTATGAGAATTTGTGATTGAACCTGAATTTGTCAAGGTATTTTATCGAGAGAGGCATCCTTAAATCAGTACTGTACGGTGAAGTGATAAGTCTAAATAGGATTTCCTAGGATTTAGCTTTAGTGTAGGCAGTGCCAATCTCTGCAGCTAAGTCTCCTAAACTTTATGAGGGATGTATATTTAGAGGACACTCATTTCCATGGGGTGTTGAATTGGGTCCAGATACCTACAGGGTGTGCTGGCACACGAGCGGGCAGGATACAGGCTGAAGAGCAGGAAAGTTTTATCGAGGCCCTGAATTATGATGACACAGCTTGTTTTTATTACACACAGTAGGTAAGCCACTCAGTGCCCACTGAAACAAATACAACTAGGTCACCCTGGAAAATCTGAGCAATTACTTAGCTAGGAAGTGATTGAATGAAAGGCCGGAAGGCACAGATGGGGGAGAATTGATTTTCTGAAAGTCAGATCCCCTATAAATAAAGAAGAGTTAAGCCCATATTCTAAGAAAGGATTTAGTCCCTGGAAAAAAAGTTTAAAATGGCCCTGGGATCTGAAAATAAAGCACAACAATTTGTTTGTAGAATTTTGAAGGTTATTCAGTTGGTTCTGTTTGCTGGTTTATCCGTTCCATCAGCTTGACTCACTCAAACTCAATGCTGACATAAAATTTCCGTTGCCTTTGGAAGGGAGTTGACAAAACTAACTAGCTGACTGACTGACTGTGAGCTGGATGTCCACTGCATGTCAGGTGCACTGAATGTCCATTCTGAACCACTCACCATTGGGGATGATAGATGTTGTGTGTCTTTTAATCCTATATTAGTCCTACCAGGTAAAAGTGCATTATCTCTCTTTTACAAATGATTGCCTGAGGCTCATGGACATTAAGTAACTTGGTGAAGGTCATGTGCCTTGTACAGAGTAAAGCAGAGACTGAAGTCCTGGTCTATCCATCTCTGAAACTCAAGCTATTTGCTGTTTCTCATCAGACCTCTTTAAGCTCTAGGCTCCACTCAGGCTGGGCAAGGGTATTTAACTGTACAGATTGCTGGGCCTCTTCTCTCCAAAAGCAGAAAGCCCACTGGTGGAGACCCAGGAATTTGCATTTCTAAAGCCAAGCTACCAGATAAGTCTTCTATTTGTGGGGATCAGCTGATTCTTATTACAGATCCTCCACTTCTATTCCAGGAACAGAAGCTCTGGAAGAGGTCAGAGGGCTTCCAATAGTCTCTGGGAAAAGTCTAGGGTAAACTCAAAGATCTGGGCCCCTGGATCCAAGAGTAATAATCAGAGAAGTTCATGCTGGCGGGAGTGGGGGTGTTTGTCCATTGATAGAGGCCCTAATTCTACTTCTGCAGAGGAAGCTAAAGCTCTGTCAGGGGAGGGACCATGTTGAGGGGTAAGGCTGGTAAAGTCATACGCTAGGGCATTTTTCAGGGCCTCCAAGGTTAGACTGAAAGGAATTAGGGGTTGTTCTGCCCATCCCTCAGTTCTGTGAAAGACCCAAAGAGGCTAAGAGACATGCCTCAGGCCACAGCTGGGCCAGGGCTACTAGGTAGAAAGCTCTTTTCTTTTACTTGTTACACTGTACTATGCAGTGTAGTGGACTGTGCAGTCTACCACTAACATGTGGAAAGGAATCTGCCTTTATTCAAAACCACTCCACTACCACAAAATCCAGATCAACATTCACAGTTTAATTGTGACACACACAGCTGTTCATGAATTATATAGAAATACTAATTTGTGTCACTAGGGAATAGGGATCTATCTCAGTCTCTATACCTAATGTATTTATATCTATCTATATATCTAAATATCTATATCTGTATCTATATATCTATCTCTTTATATTTATCTATCTGCATCTATCTTTATATCAATATATATTTACAGCTAATCTATACATGTATACATCTATATTTATTTATGTAACTTATATATCTGTATCTATGTATCTACAGCTAATCTCTCTATATCTATATTTAATCTATGTATGTCTATGTATCTATATCTGATCTACATATCTATATGTCTGTATTTATCTATCTACTGTCTGAGGAACAGCCTGGTTCATGGTCAGCAATTTGCTTTCTCAGAGCAACCTGGCTGCGTGCTCCAGGATTCCTGCAGAAAGCTGCAACATGCTTTCCTCTGGAAGGCAAGGCATGGTCACTCCCTTCCCCTCCCCCAAGCCTGACGGCAAGATGGCCTGGGGAGAAGGTAGCATTGCTGCTGTGCCTTCCAAGGATAGCAGCATTCCATGAGCTGCTCTCCTCAACCCTTAGTGACACTGATGTGTCACTGTGATCCACTCAGCCTTGGCAGCAGCTGTGACAAATGAGCGACAGCTAGAATCGGAAGCCCAAGTAAGGTCTCCATTCAGCCACGGCTCAGTGTGAGGAATAAGCAGCCTCTGGTGCTTGTTTACCTCTGATTAACCATCTGAAACAGGACTGTATCACTCAGACTGATACTTTTCACAAGCACACTAAGGAGCAAAGCACTCTTTATCTCTTTAAAGATAAAGGGGGTGCAGTGAGATAGCTCAGTGGTCTAGAGCGT